>NTHP01000573.1:53099-64002 GCA_003416845.1 Oplegnathus fasciatus | reverse complement strand
TTTGTTTTTATTTATTTGACTGAACTGTCTCAGCTGCTCATCGTCTGTTCGGTTCGGTTTCCCAGGCTGCTCAGGTGACTTTCTTCATCATGCAAAGAAATGAAAGTGAAATGGTCCCTGCTGTTGTTTTCAGGATTGAGGAGACCTGGCGCCTCTGGTGTAAGTTCCTGGATGACTACTCTCGCTTTGAAGACTGGCTGAAGACAGCTGAGCTCACGGCAGCGAACCCGGACTCCGCCGACGTCCTCTACACCAGCGCTAAGGAGGAGCTCAAGAAGTTCGAGGTCAGCAGACGAGCCTTTCTCTCTTGTTTTTTCAAGCACTCTTTCACTCTGGCAGAATACTGGAAAGGAAGGACTAAAGGCAAAGTTACCAGGAAGATGTCTTTCAGGCAGTGGTTGGTTAAAACCCCCTAAACCTAAAATAGGGGCCGATTTAATGTTCGTCCTGATGTTGATGCTACAGGAAAAGTCATAGGCTCATTAAACGCAAGAGTTTATCTAGTTGGAACATGCTTGTGCAGTAAATTTCAGTAAATCTTTGGCCTGAGGGAGGCACTAACGGTGTCCACAATCTAAAATATTCATCCTCTGTAAATTTAATGACAAATCCATTAGATTTAGATTTTTCTTGTGCACACGATGATGTTTTGACCAGATGTTTGGACTGGGGAAAAGGTTCAGGCAATGACCAAAAACAATATGATTCATCCTGATGAGGAGTTATAGAAAACTGCTGCTGATAAAGAGTTATATTGGACTATATAAATGAAACTGACTTGACTTTTTAATGTCATAAAGCAAAAGAGCATCTTAACCAACAGAAATGCTGCTCTGTTTTCCTTCCAATTTAAGAAAATGAATCGGTTGTGTGTCTTTTTGTTTTGTTTCCCCTTAAAATAAGTCCAAAAGAAGAATATTTTCCATCTTTACACAGTAGAATTTGGACTTATATGTTCCCTCGATGGGCTGGTTTATTTAGTCAGAGAATGAAATGACCACCTTCCAGAAATGCAGGCATTTTTATGTGGCTAAGTTGAGTTCAGCGCTAGAAGAAATTTGTGTGGTTGGTTAAAAACTGCCCCAGCAATCAAACACTCATCTTATACATTACTTGTCCCAGTCTGAGTTCAGGTTCAGGTTCAGGTGTCCTGTTGCGTTGAGACACAGAGGTAACCCTTGATGTGTCAGTCTGGATTAGAAACACAGATTAGCGTCTGGTAATCTGGACTCTGCCGAAGTGCGCTCATCGCCACGGCAACAAGGACCCAGTGTAGATGCCGTTGCTTACTAAACACACTTCATCCTGTGGAGGACCTGTGACCTATATACTGACTGTCAATGACATGTAGTGGAAGCTACTGGAGCGTAGTCGTTAGGATCGTAGCTTCAAATCCATAAACTGACTGGAAAAGGTTGTTAATCCTCCTGAGCAGCTGGTAGCGGAGGCCTGTTGTGTGCTGTGGCCAGTTTTAACTTGTCAGACTGTACGTTGACCTTATTTGTGTTAAACAGAAAAAGAGCATGTGTGTTTGTTTTGATTTTATCCATCCATCCATACACCCTTCCCGCCTTCCTCCCTCTTTTCCCAAAAATTCAGGCTTTGGTTGACCATTGGCCTTTTGAGATCATAATCCGGCATTGTAGTGATTTTGAAGGTGTTTGTGTAAATCAGTCAGTCGATAAGTCAAGCTCCAGTTGGGTACATTTCTTGTAGGGTGACGTAGTTAAAAGTGTTTACAAGTAAATGCGATTGTGATTGAAAAATAAACTCTTTACTAAAACAAGGAAAGATAGTTGCAGTGAAACCATGGAATACAGTGGACTTAAATTAAAGGTATAAAGTGCTAAAATGAATTAGAATGTGAATAAAAGCAGTGCACTGTGGAGGATGTTCCCAGTTTTCTTGCAGTCCACTGACCCGTCATGTGACTTCACAATAGACACTATGTAAACAACACATATTACAGCAGCGTTACATTGAGCTTTACAAATGAGTCTTCACAAAATACACATGGGTAAGAAGGTTGAATATACTTTCAGCGTCATTTTTTAAAACACATTTTCTAAAACACATCATACTCAAATCTCTTCCATCTCTTAATACTTAAAGATAACTTTAACTAATTTCAAAATAAATCTGCAGTTGACTTTGACAGTTCATATTATCCTTTAAAACTTCCACTTTCTGAGAACAAATGAAATCCAATGGACTCTACATAAGTCTAGTTTCTCATTTAACCCTCTCAGGGTTTGAGTTCCCTGTTTAGGAATCCAAAACGCCTCTCTCTAAGGAGCAACTTCTCTAAATCTCCTCCTCTTCTTAAACTTTTACAGAGGACTCATTCATCATATTTCTTCATTCATGTTCTCCTCTCAGGCGTTCCAGCGGCAGGTTCATGAGCGTCTGACTCAGCTGGAGCTGGTCAACAAACAGTATCGCCGTCTGGCCCGGGAGAACCGAACCGACGCCGCCAGCAAGCTCAAAGTCATGGTCCACGAGGGGAACCAGAGGTGGGACAGCCTGCAGAAGAGGGTGGCTGCCGTTCTCCGCAGACTCAAGGTGAGACAGGGAGGTCAGAGGTCCGGAGCTGATTGGTTGATTTTATATGAAAGTTCCACAAAAAAAAGAAACTGCACACATCGCAGCAGAGAAAGTCATTTTTTGCTTATAAAAATAAAAGAAATGAGTAAGATAACAATCAGAAAGCAAACATCAGCATGTATCAAACCTTCCCAGCTGATCTGTGTAGTATCTCCCTGCTCGCCGCCCTAAGCCGCCAGGATTTAGGTCACCTCTCAGACGGTGACGAGGCACGAGGCGTCACGTTGGCAGGAAGCTGTTTTCATCGTGGCATGTGGCGCTGAGCAGATGGAGGATCTTGATGTTGCTTTATAAAGATTTCATGTAATCAAAGAACTCAGCCGATTGGTGCTGGTTGACCTCTGCGGGCTCAGTATCTATAAGCCATATTCACATCAGCAGACCAGGGTCACAGTGGTTAACTCCCAGATCGGAGATGAAGGAGAGAAGGGCTCAAAACTCATATTTCACGGTGCTGAGATATAATTCATTTTACTCTTTATTGGTCTTTGCCTTTCTTCTTTATCTTATCTGTGACTTACACAGTTCAGCTCAGCACCACAGACATTCAGTTTAGTTTGCTTTTCTGTGGATAAAAACCCATCTTTTATTCTATGCAGCTTCAAAAAGAAAGACTCATTTGCGTACATCAGCCAAGGTCTGTCCATTGTCAAAGGAAATCCCTTAACCTCAGGCCTGACATTTTCAATGAAATATCTCACCTTCATGAACACAGTGGATTCATTATTGTTATTAAAACTAATCACTGTCTTTACCCAAAGTGCAAATGATACCAATATTGTTATAATTACATCTGTTATATAAATAATATGTTATGACTTAACACGACTATCTAAACAGAATTTGAATAATGACGTCCGTCCTCTGCTCGGTGCTCCTGCAGCACTTTACCTCTCAGAGAGAAGACTTTGAGGGAACTCGTGAGGGGATCCTGGTCTGGCTGACAGAGATGGACCTCCAGCTCACCAACGTGGAGCATTTCTCCGAGAGCGACATCGAAGATAAGATGAGACAGCTGAACGTAAGTCAGCCTCTACTGACACTCTGCTTATAATAACTGCGGTATGTCATAAACTAACACTCAGTTCTTATTTTTAACCTTCATTAAACACAAACTTTTGAAGTGTACCTAAAGAATAAACCAGCTATTCACATATTGCTGGTTGCTCTGGCTCCCTGCATGACCAAAATGTCATTTCCTCTCCCCTCTGCAGGGCTTTCAGCAGGAAATAACCCTGAACACCAACAAGATCGACGCCCTGATCGTGTTTGGGGAGAACCTGATCCAGAAGAGCGCTCCTCTGGATGCCGTCCTGATCGAGGACGAGCTGGAGGAGCTCCACTCCTACTGCCAGGAGGTGTTCGGCAGAGTGGCTCGCTTCCACCACCGCCTCGTGAACCGACGCCCGGTCAGTGCTACATATGGGGCGAGCACGCACACATTTTTCTTTTTATTAAAAGATTAGCAACAGTCCACTATACACGTTGGGTGTTTGGGGCTTTGTCTTCCTCAGTGTGTGTGTGTGTTCACCAATTATCTGGTACCTGTGATTATACTGACCTCAACTCCACCGCACAATCATTCATCAAAGCCTTCACAAGTCCTCAGCACTTACTATTCAGAACAGTCTGACCTAACCCAAACCCTAACCTTTATTATTGTTAGAATTATAATAATCACAATATATACAATTACTTTAAAAAAAGAAAAGGAATAAAACAAAATAAATGAAAGAATAATAGAAAAAATGAGGAAAAATGAACATTAAAAAATGGACGTTTTTTGTTTCTAAATATACACATAGCTGACGGACATACATCTCACTGGACCAAATTAGTTTTGGATACTTAATTTCTTTGTCTTCTCCTTCAATATTTTTTAAGCTTCTGGAGGAGGAGAGGGAACTGTCAGACCGGGACACAGACATGGAGGACTCACCTGATCTGACCGACGGGACCTCCTGGAGCGAGGCGAGGAAGAAGGAGGAGGAACTGGTTCCAGCAGCAGGTGGAGTCTCAGCTGGACGGCAGGCCATGTGCCACCTCCTAGCGCCCCCTCTGGAGCGGTCGGGGCGAGAGACCCCCGTCAGCGTGGACTCCATCCCGCTGGAGTGGGACCACACGGTCGATGTGGGAGGATCGTCATCACACGAGGACGACGAGGACGCCACTTTCTTCAGCGCGCTGTCAGGTAATAACGGCACTTTGGTGTTCACTGTCCTCCTCAGTATTAAGTGTACAAATTGCATAAATTCTCAATCTTCAAAAGCATGAAGGTTTTTAGGTTTATTTCCTTCCGTCTAGGCAGCTGTTGGTTTCAGTTTATCTTAATACATAGAACACATATGAAGCTAACTTGGGTGAGATACTGTAAGTAATCTATCACAGTCGACAATATTCCAGCTTTATTTTCTCTCAGAAGTCATGTTATCACCGTGTAGTACAGCAGCTGCATGGAAGAAAGAAGAAGAAAGAAACCTGTGATTGAAAACTCTCCTTGGTGGTGCATTCCAGGACACTCATTTGTCCAAAATCAAGCCCAGACTGCAATAAGCAATGACGTGAATTACAATCTCAGAGCATCCTTGAACACATCAACAAACAGAGAGTGTTCAAAACAGTCCCTGCTTCTACCTGCGTTACCGAGCAACAACCATAAAAATAGTTTCCTGTGACTGACATTCAGAAAATTTCAGGTCTTTGCACGTTGATTTCCAGACTGCAGTGAAATTAAGAGACCTTTTAGTACTTTTAAAGAATAAGTCTGGTGATATTCTTTCTTTTTCTTACTGTCAACAAATCCCATGAAAAGATGGACTACAGCGACGGACTAACAGTGTTGGTTTGGGTCTTTTCATGGGATTTGTTGACAATAATGAAAATATAAAATATTACCAGCCTTATCCTTGAAGTCACATAAACTACAAATGTCTTCCTCTCTTCTTGGCTTGTTCAGTGTTCTGATAACTTTCATTCTTTGACGTTCCTGAAACAGCTTTCGTAACTTGTGCGGAGCTGCGCCCTTTACAGAGCAGCTGCCCGACACTGTTGACCTCCACTCTCTCTTACAGATGTGAAGGTCACAGAGAGCTCAGAGTCGTTTGTTAAAGCGACTGTCAGAGCAGTGAAAGCAGCCTCGGGTAGGCACTCTGCCTCCTGCATGCGACTGCCTCACTGTGTGCTTATGGACCAACATCCCGTCTCCTAGCAACCCCAAACCCATCCAGCTACACCCCACATCCCCATCCCTCATCTAATTCCCAGACACCTTTTTTTGCTGCATTTGTGCCTTGAGCTACAGATGTGGCTGTGCACCACTGCACCTTATTATTCACTTCAAAAATTATAACAAGTTTTTGTTTACCAAATCTTTATAAGTGAAAACATGAGACTTGCATGGTGCTTTTGTAATCCATTTGTGTTTGTTGATGCTGTTTTTGCATGTACTTGACAGATACTTTAGTGTCATGCATGGGTCAAATGGTTTGTGTGAATCATAAGACCAAAGAATCTTTTTGCCTTTGCCATTTCTTCTTTCTTGCTTAATTTTACACCACTTTTATTAAGCTTCTTCCGTCTCTCTGTCCTCAGTGAAGTCAGTGACTGACCCGCCCAGCTGGCACCAGCCCGGCTCCCCAGAGAGGAAACGAGTGCCCCGAGAAATCATCCGAGGCCTAAGCTCGTCTCCCACGCACACCACCAGTACTCCCTTCCACCAGCACGGCTACGTAAGGACTCACACATCGAGATCGAGAAGTTTCCAGCCTGATAAATTCAGACTGAGTTTGTTTTTCACAAAAGCGGTTTCAGGTTTAAGTTGTGCGAGTTACGCTGTGTGTGTGTGTGTGTGTGTTCAGGCTAAGCTGATGTCGGAGTGCAGCGGCAGCATCAACAGGGTGAAGAGAGTCAAGCTGATCCTGAACGATGAGGAGGAGCTGGAGGATCCGGGTCTGACCAGCAGCACGGCCGACAAACAGACCAGCACAGGTACATTTGACAGAGACGGACACCGCAGTGAGAGGTGTCACTCTGTGTGAATTTCTGGAAAATTAAACGACAGACATTCAAGGCCCTGATGGAAATTTTTACAAAATACAGATAATGTAATATAGCTGTAACATGTTGTGGACTGGTCTATGTGACCAAAGGAGGACATGGTTGAATCTCACTCACTCATAGTTAAGTCAAAATGAACTACTTTCCCATAAGCCCGTGGTTGCAATTAAGGATTCCTCTCATTAATAATGCACGTACTAATTACCTTTTGGATTAAGTGATTAATCAAATTACTTCTTTTATTCGACCAACAGTCCAAAACCCAAAGATATTTAATGTGAAACGATATAAAACAGAAAAAAGCAGCAAATCCACACATTCGGGAAGCACCAACAAGTAGTAGACATTTTTGCTTGATTATAGAGGCTTACAATCTCTTCTGTGAGTGTCTTGTCTGTTACAGTATTCACACAAATGCCTCATAAAAGTTAATGATTTATTTCATGTCAAAATGCAGCATTTAGCATCTTTAATAACACCCACAGTCACATTATCAGTCAGTAAATACCATTTAATACTCAAATACTCATTCACATGTACACTAGTATACTAAATATGTTTCAAGAGAGACCCAACTAAAAGAAGTGGTGTCAGGACAGACTGAGACTCTACACAACATTGGCTGCAGTGTTCAAGAGTGTTTCATAACTCTGCCTCTTGTGTCTCTGCAGGTGTGATCGAGCGCTGGGAGCTGCTACAAGTGCAAAAGTTCAACAGCGGGGCAGACATCAAGCAGGACCTGGAACAGTGGCAGAAGCTGAACTCTGACCTCTGCGATGTCACTTCCTGGTTGGGCAGGGTGCTGCCAGAGCTAGAGAGGCTACAGCGGATCGCGCCGTCCACCAGCATCCGAGACATCGAAGTCAACATCAGGAAACTAAAGGTAAAACACGGGCAACATCTCTGAGAGCAGGTCAGAGTCACACACACACCCACACACACTGAACATCTTGGTCAGTTTAACTGAACTGTTCGTGATCAGTAAATTATTGATTAATGGTCTGATGGGAAATGTTATCAGTTTCTTTTTATGTGTATTTATTTAATTTTCTGTATGTTGTTGAGGACAAAAGGTTGAAACCACATACCGATATCAGAGATCATATCTGTTGGTACTGAAGTAATTTAATTGCCAAAAGTCACTTATAAACTTTTAAAAGCAAATATAGTCTCGGAGCCTTAAATTCAGATTCTGCCCTTTTGAAAGGAGAAATCAGACACTTTTCTACATGGGAGCAGTGAATATTGTTGATTTTTCATGTTCAAGTCAGTGTCTTATATTCCAGTTTAAATGTGATTTAAAAAAGGTCCCGGTATTGTATAATATTAGATGTTTACTTGATGAAACTCTCAGATATCCCTGAAGATGTTGTGTACACGTGTAGATGAACTGTCACTGCAGTCTGGTGAAGCTCTGAGACTCTGAGGGCCAGAAATGTGAAATTTGTTCTTGCAGCCACGCAGTGATTTTAACTGTGGACTTAACATGACTAAAACAAAAGCAGCTACACAAGGGTCGTCTTTTCTGCTCTTGTTGACAGCTGTTAAAAAGTGGGAAAGACTGCGTATAACAATACAGAATTACCAGATTATTAGCATTATTACCAGTTGTTTGTTTATTTATTTATTTATTTATTTATTTATTTATTACTGGGACAGAAGTGAGGTATGAGAATTTGTTGATTCAGATCTCAGTTTGGACTTCAGACACTGAAGACATGACAACATATTACTTGTGCGGGGAAGACATGTTACTGAAATTATGGAGGATAAACACTGATGTTTATCTCTTACCCCCCTTTCGTTCGTCTAGGAGATGCAGAGAACCTTCAACAGCTACAAGTGTCTGATGATCTCCGCCAACCTGAGCAGCCGTCACTTCCTGCGGGGCGACAGCGCCGAGCAGCGGGAGCTGCAAGAGGCTCTCAGCTCGGCCAATCACAGCTGGACGCAGGCCTGCGGCGGCCTGGAGAGCTGGGAGAGGAGGCTACACTCTGCACTCATGCAGTGTCAGGTTAGGCATGGAGACACTCACTGTAGTTTAAACTGGAATAACTCCCTGTTAACAGATTCTTTCGCTTCACACAAACACATTTACATCATTAAATCAAGAGTTTAAAATAATACGTGTGGATCTGACTCTAACATTTAAATTAAACATATCAAAAGACAAGCAGCTCCTATGACCTTTGCCCTCTGACCTCTGTGTTCTTCTTCAGGAGTTTCACGAGACGCTGCACTCCCTGCTGCTGTGGCTCGCTCAGGCCGAGAACAAACTCTGCGCTGTGAATGTCAGCGACCTGTCGACACCACGCTCCGCCCTGCTGGAGCACCGAGACATGCTGACGGTGAGCAGACGGCATTTCATCCATCGCTGCCACCAGAACTTAGTACTTTAAGTTGTTTTAAGAAGCATTTTCCAAACATCTTCCAAAATGTTTGAGTTTCAATGAGCTGAGGGGAAATCTGGAGGAAGTTCATGAGAATACAGCTTCAAACAGCTGATGACGGGGTTTGTGGGAAATCTTTATTGTATTTTCTGTTTTTATTTTAGTTCAACTTGTCGCCTGGATTATGGTGTATTTACTGTGAATATACAGAAAAAATGTCTCCCGGGGGACATCTCTGTTAGTGTAGACTAAGCTATAGGATACACACTGATCCCACCTGTCAACACGGATCAATAAGCTGAAAGTTACACAGACTGCACAGATTTTCACCAGGATTGTCTCACTTTCCACAAACAAAAACTTTTGTTGTACTTGCAGTTGCACACCAAACAAATGAGACGAAATACGAGATGAAAATACTTCAGCGTCTTCTCAGGTTAACAACTGTCACAACATCTGTTCAGTTTAAATAGCTTGATACAGCATCGCTGGCTTGTCCGTTTAATTCTGTGTGCTTGAACAGGGAACAAATATAAATGTGCACATGTACACTTTGTCATCATTTAAAAGATGAATTTAGGTTATTTCACCATCTGCCTGGTTCAGATGTAAAACCTCCTGATTAACCTTTTGATCATGATGAAGAGGCTGTACTGAAACCTCTTTATTAGGCTGAAAATCTCAGATGTTTTACTGTTGGTGAACTGTAAGTTCTGTCTGTATATCACTATTCAGCCCCCCTGACTCCTGTGCTCTCTGTCGCCCCCTGCTGCAGGTTCTGCAGGAGGAGCTGTGCGGCCGCCAGCGGCAGGTCTCCTCTCTGCAGGAGATCTCCTCTCAGCTCCTCCTGGAGGCCACTGGAGAAGACAGCGTGGAGGCCAAGGAGAAGGTCCACGTCATCTGCAACAAACTGCGTCTCCTGTTGCGACATGCGGCTGCTGACCTGCACACGCTGCAGGGGAGACTGGTAGGTCCATTTGACTTTTTACCTCAGTCTGGTTTCACTGAGCATGAAGGCTCTGCTGTGTTATAGCGGCTGGTTTTCCTGCCAAAACTGATCAAATTAGCAGATGACAACAATTTCAGCTGTATAATTTTTTTTGATATACATTTTTTGGACTGGTGCCAACATGATATTTGGTAACAATACCTTGTCTGAAGCCCTTTATTTCATTTTTTAAAAATTAGGCAAACAATTTTGCTGCACTCCCTAATTTTGCCTTCGTGCACAACAGTCTCCACATTCTGTAGCAAAGTTATTTATCGCACCTTTAAATCAATCAAACAATATCTGATAAAATGATAAGAAAAACCAGACCTCCAGTACTTCAGTTTTAGGTACTTGTTGCCACAGATAAGATTTAATAAATTATGTTTTATAACCTGTCCTACCTACATCAATTAGTAATCAAGACGTAAAATGGACATTGGTTTATATAGATCAAATCATATGGAAACCTCAAGTCAGCTAATTGTAAAGTCCTCTGAGACAAACTTGTGATTTTGGGCAATATAAATAAAACTGGTAGCAGTATGTATAGACGCGGTAATTCCATCACTGCACTCTGACCCATCTGCTCAAATATCTGGCTGCTGCATCAGAAGGAAAACAAATATAAATCAGTCTAGTGTTGGACATTCCTCACTAAAAAAGGACAGCACAAATAAGATGCTTTCAAAGGGAAAGTAAGGCAGCTGTCAGTGCTCTGTGACCCCTGAGCCTGTTGATTTTTACTGGTTGGGTCAGTCTGATCTGATGGTCTGTTTGCTGCCTCAGGAAACCTGTTCAACCAGCTCTGAAATGGACAGCATCGGTCTGGGAACACTCAGCTCTCCTCTGCTGCACAAGGTAC
>NTHP01000573.1:38975-52674 GCA_003416845.1 Oplegnathus fasciatus | reverse complement strand
TAACAATCCTGCACTGTAAAAACACTCAATTACAAGTGAACATGCCTGCAAAATGTTAAATATTAAAACTAAAAGTATTCATAATGCAGAAAACGGTGCCCCTGTAACTGTTTGATGTGTATATAATAATATAAAAACAGTGTAAGTAGCTGGTCGAGGTGGGGCCAGTTTTAACTAGTAGTTTAATCTGGAACACTGCATCTTATTTAATAAGTGGTTCATATGCTCAGTCTGAATCTGTAAAGTAATTATTAATTTTTTACAATAATTTGCTCTGAAATGTAGCGGCGCAGACATATAAAGTAACATGAAATGGAAATACTCAAGTAAAGTACAAGTATCTCAATTTGTACGAAAGTACAATAAATGAGTAAATTTACTTACTTACATCCACCGCTTAAAGTTTAGTCTGAGGAAAAGTCATACAGTCACCTAAATGATGTCAACATGCAAACTAATTAACAAGTCACGCTATTTGTATGCATGTTTGCTTTAATCTCAAAGCAGTGGTCTGTAGTGTTGGACAAAAGGACAGTTTTACCTGTTTAGACATTTTCATGACATTACATTTACTACACATCTAGAAACCACTGCAAGTCGTGTTTTCAGCTCTAGCTGTTAGGTCATGCTTTGAAGTGATTTGACTTGTTTGTTGCTTCAGGAGGAGGCTGGTCTACAGGCAGCTACGGTTGGACAACCAGTGACTAGAAGGTAACTTTTACTGGCTGGAACTCTTCTTTGTGTATTGCTTGTTTTTTTTAGTAAATTAGCTCACTTACGCCTAGTATTATCTTGCCATGCAGATAGCTCTGCTTTTATGTGTCCAGGTTTTAAGATTTCTGCCTTCTGCCCAATACAATGGAGGAGAATGTAATTTTGTTTATGGTGCTTACAACACTGAACAATTTCATCAAAATTGTTTTTAACATATTGTAGAAACTTTATCCTTTTTACTCTGGATCATTTACAGACCTCACTGTCAAAGGTTTTCACAGGAACTATTTCTTTGGTAGAAAGTAGTTCCAATGAACAGAGTAATGGGGACACTTTGTGTGAATGACTGTGGCATCTGAATTTTTTTTTTAATGTTATGTATCAATTTTGTGAGCACCATGGGTATCTCCAAAACTACATCTGTATTTATAGATGTCATTACAGCTATTGTACATAAGAAACAGACTGGATGACATTTGTGAAAGTATATTAAAGTATCAAAGTCCAATTATGAGCTTTTTCCAGAGCTTACAACTTGAGATGCAGCTGAAAGGTGCAAAAAGGCAATTAAGTGGACTTTGATTTAAGGTTTTTTTGTGAAACTTCTGCTGCAAAGTCAAAAATAAACTTTCACCCTCAACAACATGACCATCTATAACATCTGTCCACATCCAGGGAGGAGCGGAGGGATTCTTCCCCACACCGACCCCTCTTCTACCGGGTTCTACGAGCTGCCTTCCCCCTACACCTGCTCTTCTTCATGCTGTTGGTTCTGGCCTGCCTGGTGCCTCTGTCTGAAGAGGACTACAGCTGTACACTGTCCAACAACTTCGCCCGCTCCTTCTACCCCATGCTACGTTACACCAACGGCCCTCCACCCACATGAAAACTGCCATGATGCCCAGCGGTGAAGTCCGTCTCCGAGTTGGAGGACTGAAAAACTTGAGATTGAAATCCAAAATGGACTCCTTCACAGTGTTAGGGTGCAAGTTCAAAGACACCTTCTCCCTTCCACAAAAACAGAAGCACCACCCTTCATGTCCGAAAGCCTCATCTTATGTGTTTGACTACATTTTATTGGTGTATTTAAAAATGTATTTATTGTTTGTGGAACTCCACAGTTTAAAAAAAAAGAAGCCATATCACTGGTTTGTTTTAAAGTTTTGTCATTTTTATATGTAGATTTGCCATCTAACATCCCCACAGAACATCTTCAACATACGGTGCAAAGAAAAAAAGAGGTTTCAAGATTTATTTTAATACCTACAGTATATTTTCATTTTTGTACTTTCACTATAGTCTGTGGGATCTAATTTGAAGGATAAAGGACAGTTATTACCAAAGCATCCAGAAATCGAGGACTACACGAGTCATTTTCTACCACTGCAGCTATTTTTACTGTTTTTCATAGAAGGCAGCCACTTGTTGAGCAGATTTTGTACAGAAAAGAGGTGAGGTGTTTCTGCTGTTTGATTTAGAGGTATTTATGATCTGTAAGATTTTTTAAAACGATAGCAGTGACTCATCTGCAGACATGCCTTTCTGTAGCCAACACAACTACCATACTTTATGAGATGATGTTTTAATTATTAATGAATTTTGTATATAAAGGCAAACTACTAGGAAAGAAATAGGTAAATTATTGTTTCTGAGTTTTGTTTGAGTTTGAGTGCAGCACTGAAAACCTATCAAAGTAATTTAAAATGGGGCAATAGTTTGAAATGCTTTTATATTGTACGTTTGTGGCAAAGTCATACTGGCTTGTTACGGTGAATTTTGGCACTCCTTTTTTTTAAGAGCCAGTATAATAAAACAACATATTTTCCTATGATTATATAAACCTTACGGCCAGTGTTTTGAGGTCATTTTGAATATTTTAGCAGATCACTGAAAGAGACACAGATCCCCAAATTAAAGCTGCATTAGGTGATTCTTGGCCACTAGGGGGCAGAAAGAGTCCATCTGACATCTCTGATATAGCAATAGCTAATCAAGTGCTTTTAGCCAATATAGCAGCATAAAAACTGCCTATTTACACATCCTACAACATTATCATCCCACTGGAGTTGTGCTTGTCTACTCCTGAGAAAAATATCTGGCTCTTTAGCTAGATATTCCGTTTTCTTTACTTACGAGTAGCTAACTTTGGTGTTGGACAAGTTGGTACACTTTTGTTCACAATTTTGATTGCTAGAAACGTCTCACTACGATTTGAGTGGAGCAAGATTCAACTGTCTATGTGCAGCTGTAAAACAGAGGCTAAAGGTTCTGTACAGCTACAGAGTTAGGAGTTAATTCTCAGTACGATGAGCAACCTTTTCACATTGCACATTTGATTTGAATCAAGTGATCAATGAAGTTTTAAAGGGAGTTTTTTTGAGATTCGATCATAACTTACCCAGCGCTGTCCGAGTTGGCCCCATGGAGTAAAGCCCTGCGGGCATCAAACATGAAATCGGTTAAAACAAAGACAGATTTTAAAAGACACAGTTTGTAGTTTATATTATAATGTACTTGTGGGATTTACCTGATCGCTGCTTTAAAGTACTCCTTCAGTCATGCAGTTGAAGGACTGGTGTCAAAATGCAACAAGCCAGACTTGGAGTAGAACATGAATGTATGTGATCCTTTGGGCACTGAATGTAGCTGTGTACATGCACAATCAAAGATCATGAAATGTACGTAATTTACAATGTTAATATTATTGATCCTAAATGTTAAAGAGAGTGTATGATTTGATTTGAAGTGTTTGATCCTAATTTGTACATAATCTCAGTCGCACACTCAAGAGGGCCAGCAGAACAGACACAAACAACAAAAAGTGTGTAAAGTTTGATTTATTTTGTGAACTCTTATTTATGGGACGTATAGATTGTCATTTTTGATTGACAATAAACCGTGTTTGCCATGATTCGCGGCTGTATGTTCACTGTATCGCTGGGTTAGAGAAAGACCCTGGCAAAGAGCTGACAGGTTTGACAGGCAAAAACTTCAACAAGATCTGATATATGAATGTGTGTGTTGTGCACAAACCGCTGAGAGAAATATTTTCAGCATCAGAGTTGAGTGTGTGTGCATGCATGTACAAGCCACAGACATCGGGAAAGAAAGGATAGTGAACATGTATCTGTCTATTTGCAGTGGTAGGATAATCTGGCACTAAGGTTGAATTTACACTGGCAGAAAAGTGGCACATCACATGACTGGACGTCCAAAAAGGACCTAAATGATGCGTTTGGTGCAGTTTATCCAAAATTCTGACACATTTACGGTTTCAGTTTGATATTCCAAGAGAACAGCGGTGTGATTAATGAGAACGTAATTAGAAACACCACAGAAACAAGTCCAAGACACGAGGCTTTAAACGTGTGAGAAGACAAATAGTTTAAGGACTTATAGCCAACAGTTCCTAATGCCTGTAAGGCCAAGAACAACAAAACAAGGGAGTTCTGGACTGATGCTCATATTCAACTTTTTCTTCATGTGTTATTCATTCGAGTAAGTGCATAAATTACAGCAAAGGACACTGATGATTCCATCATGTTCAGTTACTTGGTTGAATAAGGCCAGCAAAACTGAACTTTAACAAACCAAATATTAAAAAAATGCAGACATGCATTTGTCCCTTTGTTTAGGCTGAGGCTCTTTGTCAAACAACGGTTGAAGCAGCAACAGAATTTGCTCTCATTCCTAAATCATCAGCGTAGCAAAAAGGGAATGTTTACTATTAGTATTCTACCGTATAAATCCCTGATGACTTTGAATTCAACATATCTGTGAAAACAATAGTTTGCAATGTTCACCACCTGCACTAAGGTACAGTGAACACCTACTGCAGACCATGTCAGTTTAAACTGGCCACTGTGGGCAGAGCTGTGTCCAAAATAACTGCAAATAATGAGCATTTTCTGGTCTCCTATACTTTGATAGAGTATTTAAAGGACTCTCGCTGTGCTGAGTCAGTAGTTTAATAAAATCCTATTCGCACAGAGAATCCTCTGTTTTCTGTGTTTTTAAAAAATGATGTTCAGGTAAAAGTACATCCTTAAATTGTTGCAAAATTTAAAATGTTGACATATACAGTATGTGCGTTAAGTTAATCTGGCCTATGTTTTTCCATTTTTGCTTTCTTTGGCGCAAAACTTGCATTGAGACAGTTTGAAAAAATCTAAAACTGAATAAAGATTTGGCAGGTTAACTTGTTTAGCATATCAACATGCATAGCGTGGTAACTCTTGGTCATGGATGTATTATATTATCTGGATACCAGATCCCAAGATGGCGCCCATTCAGTCCAATACAATTGCTCGCCTGGCATGTACGGCAAAAAGGTTTCTAACTTCCGGGGTATGCGGCCCACTGAATATGTGCAGTACTGTTACTCCCATCATGCCTCTGGTCAGGCCCCACCTATGAGAACGCGTGAAGCCACAGCAGTGACGTCATTCAGAAAAAAAAAGTTGTACAAAGATTAAACCTCCGTGGCTTAAAAATATACAATACAAAGAGTAATAATTTACCATGTTTACAGCTGGAGGTGTCCTGTCAACAGTTTTACAGACGTCTCTTTTACAGTGGTGGTCTATGGGGGAAAATGCTTGTTGGGCCGCAGGGGGACTTTCTGTTGCAATACCACAAATGGCCACTGGAAAAAATTGAAGGAAGGCTGAGCAGCGGCGCCACATCCAGTTCTTATAATACATCCATGCTCTTGGTACTCTCGGTACAGCTAAAGCTACATAGAATTCAGTCATTACTACACGTATCATGTCATGACCTTAAGTATATAAATTTATCTGCTATATAAATGTGCAGCTACTTAAACAGGGCTGCTGCTTTTCCTCTTTTGCCAGTGCCATGTAATTGAATTCAGTGTAGCGAGACTGTTACAGTACTGCTCATGCGAGTATGTCAGCATGCATAATGTACACATGAATGTACAGTCGGTTAAACTGGACTGTTTTTCTCTCCTACGCCGACGCCAAGTATGTCGGGAAGTTAGCTGGTTTCATTGTTTACATGCTAATGTATGTCAATATGCATATAAGCGTGTTAACATACTAATGTTTAGCGTGTTAGTATCTTAAAATGCATAGTATTAGTATGGTAACAATTGGTATGTTACAGTCTTGAAGTACAACTAAGGCAATACATATACATAATGTATACATACATGTGCATAACTTTACTGTGTTTTTCTGTTTCCGTTGTCTGAGGCTGACAGGACTTCGTTTATTAGTTTTTAAAGGTGTCGTGAACTTTAAGCGTATACATACAGTAAATAAGCATTAGGCTGAATTTGAAAACTGCTTTTTCTTCTGTTTTCCTGGCACCAAGTAATTTAATTCTGTAAAACATTTTCACATTTAGTATGTAAGGTTCGGCATGTTAGCTTGTTATGGCTTACGTAGAGAGGTTAGCAGGTCAGAATATAAACAATTGACATGTTAGGATTATAACATGTGTAGTTAGCAATTTTTAATAATCTTTTAAGAGCTTAGGCTGTCACTTTAACTGGCCGTTTTGCTGGTGCCAACTAAGAACAGATCTGTGCCACATATCTTGGTGTGTAAATCCAGCCTTAGTTTAACCAGATGAACAGAGAAGAAAGCTTCTGTTAACAGTCATCTTGTTAAAAGGCCACAAACTGCTGCTTCTTGACTCCACTGACACTTGTAGTTTGTACAAAGAGAGTAGAAAAATCCTGGATGAACAGGCACTGATTAAAACACCAAAGTACACAGTAGTAGTGAAGGAGAAAAACACCACAGTGTGATAGAAAACACTTTTGTAGCTATATGACTAACAACCCTTATGGAAATGGATGTTAAGTGTGTTGACCACATGCACCTTTCTGTAAGTCGCTGCAGATGGTTTGTGGATGGCTTGTTCTGGATGTTACACCAAGGTGAAAAAGAGATACAAATACTGTATATCAAAAAAGAGCTCGGGCTGACTGGCAGAGGTTCAGCAATGTTCTCATGAACACCTACTGTAGTGCACATTCACAAGAAATATTTACGCACACAAAATATACATTCGATCAAAAACTTTTTTTTTTCCCAAAAGACTAAAAACATCTCAACAAGAGAAAAGAAATTTTACCTCACAACAGCACTTTGTGTTTTTTTTTGTCCTTTTTTTGTTTCCTTTTCTCGATCTTTGGGCAACGGAAAGCCATTAAGGTTCAGTCTGTTTGTCTCTTACAGTCCTGTCACCCCTCTAAGGCAGTTTCCATGACAACTCGATCAGGAATGATGTAGTCCGTTGGTCCCACTGATGGACCTGCATCTCCTGTATCCAGTGACCACTGCTCTGGGTGGATGTAACTGTGAGGGAAGTTATTACAGTTATTTACCAGAGGTGAAGCCTATTCTTAAGGATCAATATAACATACTGAGAGTATTTCTACTTTTTCTCCAATTTTAAACATAAATAACAAAATATTGCTTTTCTTTACTTCTTCCCTTCCTTTTTCTTCCATCTTTCCTTTATTTCCTTTTCCCTTTTTCTTTTCTCCTTCCTTATTCTTTCCCCTCTCCATCTTCTTCCCTCCCTTTTCTTCCTTGATACCTACCTCTCTAACCTTGGTTCCATCTTTTCTTCCCTCCTTACATCTGTCCTAATTTCTTTCCTTACTACTTTTCTTCCTTTTCTAATTTCTTCTTCCATCCTACCTTCCCCTTTCCCTACTCATCTTCTCTCCTTTCTTTTTCTCCCGTTTACTTTTCTCCCTCCTTTTCTCCCCTCCTTCCATCTGTCCTTGTTTCTTTCCTTCTTTCCCTGCTTTCTCCTGCCTTTCCTCCTTTCCTTTCTGCTATCTTTTCCTTCCTTCTTCAATTAATCTGAAAGCATGAATATCCCAAAAACTCCTGATATTGAAGCCAAACCCTACTCTACTCACTATGATACTTTTATGAAAGATAGTTGAATACCCTTTAAATTTTAATCTAGTAACATTCTGAACGCAGTACCTTCACTCGTAATAAAATGTCCTTGGTTGTGTAACCACTGAATGAACTAAAGATCTTAGTTTTTCCTCCACCACTGTAACTTACTCATTGCTGTCCATGTGAGCCACCACTAAACCCTGAAATGGAGGGGAGGACTGGAGGGGCAGAGCCTGCAGGTGTCCGTCCAGGATCGGGGCTCCAGCGGGCCCATGTGGAGGCACAGCGGTGTGGTCAGCGGTGGTCTGGTCGGAACCCGGCTGCAGATGAGACGGAGTTTGGGGGTACTGGTGCTGGTCAGAGTAAGTGTCGGAGCTCGGCGAGGACGATGGCTGACTGCTGCTGCTGGACGTGTTGGCGTCCAGCATCTCAAGGAGGAGGTCGTACACCAGCACCACGTTCTTCCTCTTCATGGTGGACAGATGGTCCATGCCTTTGTTACTGTAGAGAGAGGGAAAGAGTGATTTACATGTTACAGATATTGATAAAAACACCCAGACAGAGTTATGGTTGTTGTTTGAAGCTTTTGGCTTTCCTTTAGTACCATGAGAAGAAGAAGAACAGCTAATACACACTGTATACCAGATGTGCCAGCTGCTCTGTAGCATCACTTAGCATTAGTACCTAATGATGTTACAAACCTGCTGCATTAATAAAGTTTTATAATTATCATCACAATAAAAACAAGGATGTTTTTCACAACATCTTTACTCGGAAGATCCGTCCATCAACCAAGAACTGTGAAATCAATTGTTCTCTTCAGTGTCTAAAAGTGTAGTGTCTGTATGTGTCTGTGTATGATATGTGAGTGCAGCCATACAAGTTGAGCACACGAGCATTAATGGATGCATAAGTTTGTGAGACTAATAAAGAAGACAGACACAAAGTTGGCTACTTCTAAATGTCTCTGAGTGTGTGTTTTTTTCGATTCTCTTCTCTGGATTCTGTTGCGGTTTCCTGCCGTCTCTGGCTGTACCTGACGTGGCGGATGTGGGAGAGCAGCATGGTGAGGTGTCCGAGGCGCAGAGTCTGCTGCTGGGTCGACAGGCCCAGTTTGGAAATGGCCCAGACCAGAGCATCGATCACCGAATCCAGCAGACGCAGCAGCTTGTTCCTGCTCTCCAGCTCCTCGGCTGTCTGAGGGGAGCTTGAACACAGATCTGCAACACACAGCACAGCGACATTTTAACCACAGACACGTTTATCATTTTTACATCAGAGGAAGAGCAATAATCCGCCAAAGTATTGGGCCAATATTGACCTTTTATGAATTATTGTATGCAGTCCACTAAGGCTGCTTTAGATGCTCTAATAGATCAGAATATAAAGTAATTATGATCATATAAAACTTGAAAACATTTCTTTCAGATTTATAAGTGTTGTGACTGGATGAACAAACATACTGAAGATTAAGCTAATCTTGGTTGCATTAACAGTATTAAAATCAGAAAAAGTTAAAGTTAAAAATAGCAACACTGGTCACAAACTAAAAAAAGTTTCATCCTCTGGGGAGCATGAAAATGCTCAGTAACGTCATCAGAACGATTAGCATTTGAAATTATGAAATATATTGTTGTGGCTAACATTTTGGCCTGAAGGTGTGCTCAGGGGGTCACTAAAGCTTTAGGATTCATCCTCTGGAGACCATAAAAACTAAAACTAAAATGCAGTAACTAGTTTTGAGATACCTTGGACCAAAGTGTTGGCCAAAGAGAAATTTTGGCCTGATAGTGGAGCTGAAGGAAAGGTCAGCAAATTAATTGGCAATCATCCTCCGGGGATCGGAGATATTCAAACGAAATATCATCACAATGTGAAAATAACTGTCGAGATATCTGGCTTTCAACCAAAGTACAGGACGAACCAACAGACAGACCAGTCAGCCAAAAACGCCATCTTTTAGTCTCACTGGCAGCGGGGAAAAAGCTAAAGAATCAGTAACAGTTTTCAAAAACCCATTTCAGTTGAAACGTAACCTTTATTTTTATTAATATTGAGCTATTTTAACTCATCTTCAAAACACAGCAATTAGCTATGTGTGCGCCTTTGAATAAAAGAGTTAACAGAATATTCTGGTCCACAGGAAAACCTGTTCAACTGCCGGCTACCTTCTATTGACTGAGCACTGCATTATTTTCTATAATGGGTTAAACGTGACACTAACAGCAACCATACACATAAACTGTGCTTGCTGATATTTCTTGACAGTTTAATGTACCTAGCAGTGCACACTGTGCACGTGAAGAGAAGGATCATATACATGGCACCACAACCCAATCCATGTTTCAGTCCAAGCTGTGACATTCACACAAGTCACTGCTGAAAGGAGAGTTTCTTCAATGAAACAGTAAGCACCACTTGTAAACATCCGGCTCATCGAGACCCCCCATGATAGACATTCCAGATTCACTAGAGGGCAGTAGAGAGGAGACGCTGTAGATCACCCTGTCCACCCACCACTGGGACAGAGGGCAGACCAAGCAGTTGAGCCACAACGATCCATCTGTCAAAATACATAAATCCTAAAATTTCTCCCTGTTCTCTTCACTTTTCAGACTCGATTTCACTTCTTTCACAATTTGTTCTTTTTTTCACCCCGGCTGCAGTGGAGCAGAGTCAACAGAGAGAACGGAGTCTGGCAGAGCACCCTGTGTGTGTGTGTGTGTGTTAGGGAGGAGCTTTGTTAAACTCTGCGAGGACACGCAGAGAGGTCGGTCACCTCGATGAAAGCTGTACAGTGGCTGCTGGTGGTGCTGGGTGAGGGGGGAGAGGACACTGTGACCACTGGGAACACATGAAAGGTTAAAAAACAAAAGCTGCGCAGCAATAAAGTCCATCTTCACAGGTCATTCCTTCCAAAATCTTCATCAAACAAGCCGAGAGTTCTGCCAGTCCAACTTTCGTGGGAGGACACTTTTAATGAAATCACATCCAAAAAGACTAATGTAGCGTAACCCTGAAGTACAACACTTCAAAAAGGTAATCAGCATTGTTGTAAAATGACTTTTATTGTCACGTTCTACATGCACAACTTCCATAAACTTCAAATCAATGAAATTCTAGAAACCTTGAAAGCACCCAGAGAGTACATCTCCGCTCAGGCTGCCAAACGTTTAAATGAGTTATTTTAATAACAGTATATATTTGATATTTTCAACCAGATTTATATGAAAATGAACACTGTAATAGACACTGTTGCTGCTTTATTTGAAATACTTCAAACCTGGGAATATATCCAGTAGCTGGTTCCATTTTGGATCTGGTACCTGGCAAAACATCCGGATTCATTAACCTCTGACACAAATCTCTTAATCAAGCCTTTTTTCCCTCTCCTTGTTCTGTTTTTTTATCAGCAAAGAGCAATGTAGTAAACATTTTATTTATGCAGCAGGCTTTGTATTTTTAGCCGGCGCTGACCAGTGCTGTCAAATGACAAACATCACCAGCAGCAGATTCTATCAGCTGGAGATAATTAATGTTATTCATGTAACAGTTAAAATTATACTTTTCTGGTTAAAGTGATTTCCACAGGAGGTGTGTGAGATGATAAAGATCATTTGTAAGGGAAAAGAAAAATCACTGTGTAACGCCACTCTTTGACTGTGAAAACTATGTGTTTTTTCAGCATCATATTAATATTTCAAGCTTCTCAACTCAGTATTTCTACTTCAGGACCTTCAGTATTTGGAGCAAGTTGCTCCTGAAAAATTAGTTGTAAAAGTAAGTTTACAGTAAAGTAGGGTAAATGTACTAAAGTACAACGTGTCAGATACATATTTAAAGCTGTAGTACTGTCAATGAACGTCCGTTACATTCAAGCAAACAAGTTCACATAATGCTGATTAAGCCTGTCACCACCAGGTAAATCTCTCTGTGTTTGGCAGTATACTGTAGTTTTTAACTCTGGTGGTGACATTCCAGCGCTGATACACCGGTGGTGATGCGTTTTACGTCAACCAGCAATGATTGGTTTGCCAGAGCTGAAGGGGGGGGGAGCGACTGTAGCCACGGAGTAGGCCACAGCAACTGGGAAACCTAAGAAGAAAGTCCAAGTCCAAGAAAAGTTTCTGATGCTCGAGATAAAAAAAAGAAACCCCACGTTCAGAGAAAGGATTACAGTAAAAAAAAAAGAAAGCGATCGACGGCGGGGACAAACACGGATAACCACTGGTGTAGCTTTTCCTCGTTGGAGAGCGCTGAAAGACGAGAAGGGACTGAGGGCAGACAGGATGTGGCGTTACTGCTCTTGGACAGGTTGGTATTTGTTAAATGTTTGGAGTAGGCTGTGTAGCCATTACATTTACTCTACCTAAATAATGGATTATTGTCTTGGAACTGTGGAAATTTCTCTGTATTTTTGTACCTATTTCTGAACACGAGCTTGGGACTTTCTGGGGCTATGAGTGTTAACGTTAGCGAGCATAAGTCATAAGCACGCATCGACAGTGTTTGTGTAATTACTCTCACTGCCAGAAGGGGGAGACAAAAGTTCCGCACTGCAGGTTTAATCAACATTTTATTTATTATGCTGCTCATCTCATTGTTTGGTTGTGGCTGCAGGTTGTGAACAATGGTTAGGCTACCACTCATAACGTCACGTTTCTGCCTTCTAGAGCAACAAGATGTGATTGGAGATCTTTGTAGTTATTTGTAACTTTAGTTAATAAGAAATCTTGAAGTCTGATTAGATTTAATAGGGAATTCTACAGGATTCAGATTCAATGACTTGATTCTAGATTCAGATTTGAAGACTCTTTTCAGTGTCATCTAAACATGGCAGAGTATGTACCACATCAGTGACAATTGGATACAATCTGAAAAATCAGAGTTCAGGAGTTGCGAGTGAAAATGTCATGTGCTTTATAAATGGCCACATTGCGGTCCTGTGTGCACTGAAAACAAAGAAGTTCTTTGTAGCTTCTGCCTGAACCTTGCACCTAAATTCATAGAAGTTGGTTGAGTAGTGTTTTCTAGATATCCTGCTACTGCAGCTAACAGATTAACACACAGGGAAACAGAAATACAAAAATAAAAGCAGAGATGCAGACGCTACAATGATTTATGTTTCATGATTGTTAAGTAGGTATGTGTTCATCAGAAAGCATGATTTAGACAAACTGTTCTGGCTATAAGATAAGAAAAACACATTTCTGCTCTGGTCAGATTTGTTTTATCAGGTGGACAGATATGTGACAGGTGTCACTGACCCATTTAGCTCCAGATTATAGTTTCAGTAACTACAACAAAGCAGAGGGACAAACTTATCTGGGTTGTGTAAGAACCAAAAACACACACTGCTGTACTGATCGGACAGGATCGAACACGATTTGTTGCTCGCTGCAAACTAACTCATCCGTCTCAGAGGGAATAAAGTGAAGACTGCGGTTTGTCTGCGTCAGTAAAACTCACTGGAGTTGAGGAGGATCATGGCCTTCAGACAGACGTACTCCTCCCTCTGAAGCTTCAGCTCACGAAATCGAGAAGTGGCTGCCAGCAGCATGTCGAAAATCTCCATGATGCCCTCCACACACTGCCCCTCCTCCCTACAGAGACACAGAGAAAGGGGGTGAAACAGAGAAAATGGGAATAAAGAAAGTCAGAGATAAGGGATAAAAAGAAGGCGAGATCGAGAGGCATAAGGAGGAGAAAGAGAGAAAGAGGGTAAAGAGAAAGGCACAAAAACATGCAACGAGAGAATATGTGCTTTAGAAATAATGCAACTTTAACATTCATGCCAATAAAGCTTATTTGAATTTGAGAGAAAAAAGAATTAAGAACAATAAAAGTGAAGTGGAAGAATGACAGAGGAGGGGGAGGAAATAGAATAAATACAAACAGATGGAAGAAAAGAGAAAAAGGGACAAACAAAAGAGATGAAGGTGATGAGAGAAAAAAGGAAAACAAGAACAAATACACTGCAAAAAGTCACCTAAAATGCACTAGCACACAAAGCACTAAAATGAGGGAAATATTACTTGAAATAAGCAAAATTATCTGCCAACAGAACAAGAAAATTTCACTTGCCAAGATTTTCT
>NTHP01000573.1:14403-38850 GCA_003416845.1 Oplegnathus fasciatus | reverse complement strand
TGTACTTGTCAGTGTTGATCAAACACCTTTATAATTCTGGTAATTCTAGTTTCAAGCATTAAGTTACTCAGAAACAGTAAAAAAAAAAAATCTCACTAACAACTTATAGTATCTTATTAAGATAATTAAGGACAAAAAAGCCTGAAACAAGTGAAGTGCTCAAACATAAAAACTGCCTGGTAAGAAGAAGTATCTTGTCAGACAGAAAACAAGTATATATTGCCTTGATTTAAGATATTTCATCTTACTTAGGTTTCACTTTTTGCAATGTAGTGCAGTTAATTTTGAGGCCTGGAGCCAGGTTAGGTTACTAGCACTAGAAAAACTAGAAACACTTTAAACAGTGCCCAACCCTTCTGTCTACAACTTCCTGTTTGGCAGGTGTGTTATCATACGCTTGATAACACTGCAGCTTATTAGTTGGCACTCAGGGCAAACTAACTAACAAAGTGAACCTAAGTGTTTTGCTAATGGTGTCATTTTGATTATAACAGCACATCAGAGATGCTAAATAAACTCTGAGGATCTAGATCCGACCTCAGGTGTTACCACTGTGATGCAAATTTATGCGGTGAACTGGAGACCTTTCTCAGATTCCTCACATCTGTTCCCAAAACAATATTCCAAGTGTTGATTGGCTACAAAAACATCAACTGTGGCTCCGTTATCTTCCAAACTTTGCACCTCCGACTTGACAAATTCTGGTTTTGAGACACCAACAGCAAACGGCTTCCAACTAGATAAATTCACACTGTGGCAAGGGCAGAAAGAGAGGCGGTTAGAGAGAGAAAATTAGAAAATGACTCTTCTCTCTGGCTTAGTTCGAGCCTCTTGTTGAGTAAGTGGATGGATTTGCATCCAGGATGTTTTCCTGAGCTGTCCAAGGAGAAAGGGCTACCACAGGCTAACAGGGACCACTCCAGAGAAAAATAAGGCTGTGTTATGAAAACACATCAAGGTTAACCTAAGCCTATAGTGATAGTTTCCGTGGTAGTGGGGGAAGAAAGGTCAAACACTAAACTCAGCCCACCAGTCGAGGAAGAATGACGCCAGCCTTTTCTGTTTCTATTGTCCTCATATAGATGTACTCTCATTATCGGACTCTTCTTTCTTTTTTTTTCCACATAAAGATGTGTTATTCCATATTTTTCTTCCCATAAAATGACCAAAGCTAACACTGGATGTATCGTCTCACAAGTAATATCCAAAGACTGATATATCTACTTCCTCTGTGCCACAGAGCTCCATTGTTGTCCAAAAACTATTAAAAACGCATTAATGAGCCACACTGTTGCCCTGGGTGACGTGTTCCTTCGTCACCATGAACACACACACTGTAGTTTATTTTTCATTCAATCCCACATACACCGTCCTGCCGCCCCAAATACTCACTAGAGCACCAAATGTGGATTAATCCACCAAAAAATAGTCCCCAACAAATGCACTATTTCCTCCTGTCTGAGTAAGGTTTGCCGAAAACTACAGTGACCAGCTGTTCTAGGAAATTAGTGAATATATTTAAAAAGGAAAGTACATATTTGTGCACCATATTCAAAGATTTCCATCTTCAGTAGGAGGCAATGGGCTTGGAGCCTTAAGGACTGCTCACACCAGCATTTAACACTGCAAAAATTCAGGGCACAAACGGTTCATTTCAATGGAATGGCCACAATGAGTGGATGAGTTTACAGGGACAAAGTCGGTTTGTACAGACAGATATTTTGCGTCCAAGTTAAACTTTAGTCTTTGAGAGAACAGAGAGCTGGAGAGTCCAAAATGGAGGAAGCTATCACCACTTTTTCGCGGTGCTGCACCATTCACTTTTATTTAACGTCCTCTGCTGGAGTATAAATGCTCCACATGAGAGGAATGATTTGCAGACCGTTGTGAGGCGAGGTGTCGATAGCAAATAGGTTTCTTTATTAAACTTTGTGATCTAATGCCCTTTAGCACTCAGAGAGCTTTTGTGACAGACTACTGCTAGCATGTAAGCAATAGCAGTTCACTAATTTGTAGTCCCTACATCACCAAGCCTCCAGAACTGCCTTTATCGCGAAGACACACAGATGAATTTCGCTGTGCCACTTCCTAATGTGACCGGGCTTTTATCCTTTAAGGATTTGGATGGCTGGAACAAGAGGAAAGCTTAGTGTATCAAATTAATGCAAAGAGTTCATCCTCTGGGGAGCATGATTGCAAAATTTAATGGCAGTCGGTTCATTAGATTTTCATGTGCACTTTGTTCGCAACTGAAAATTTTGGCCTCATGTTGGTGCAAAGAAATGTCAAAGGGTTACCCATATTTATCAGGGCTCATCCTCTGGGAACCATGAACATCCATGACACATTTCATGGTAGTCAAAATGTTTGTTAGAAATAGTAAAAAAATAAATAAAATACAATGGCATAATTGAATTGTATCTAAAAAATAAACTTGTAAAATATATATTAATATGTACACATGTCTACCTCATAGAAAATGCAGCCACAAAAAAAGCTTGATAACATGTTATCCGTTTGTATATTATTGATTTGGTCATGCATACTGCTGCACACCTTTCTACAAGCTGAATCAACAATTACAGCCAATAATCTGAACTTGGCTTCATGTCATCTGTCTCCTGCACTTTGAACACCACAAAGAATGCATGCTGCTTTAATGTTTCATTAACTACTGCTGACAAATTACAGGAGTAAGTTTACTCCGGTTCATCAGAAAAATTACAGCGTGTTTACCATGAATACAAAAGGTGAACTAAAGTGCCAGAAAGAGCCAACCGATTTCTGGCATAAGATGAAGGTCGGTGCGGAAGGGAACAGTGATGAAAGATTTTTGGCAAGAAAATGAGCCGGCAGTCCAGAAGACTGCTTGCTCATATCTTTACTGTTTCAAGGTCTGATTGAACTCCCGGTTTATGGTGCGATGTCAGCTCATCATCAGAGTGTAACCATGTTGGAAGATTACACCAAAACCACCATCACTGTTGTGGCAAACATATGGGACTCACAGTCAGAAAGAGCAGTTCACCTTCTCTCACTGTTTTTGAGAATCAAGCACAATAAAATCTCAAATTGAGGCTTTTTTCATTTGACACACTGGCCCATGAACAACTTCATAAAAGCCTTTAGAGCCATATGACAAATGACAATGTTACCTTCAGCTCAAATGTGGCTTCTTGGTCAGCTCTAGAAGATTTGTTTTGGTCTCATTTGGAAACAAGTTATCTGAAATATCCAGATATGCTGCAGGCAGTGATGTCAGACTCTTTCAACTCCCACCCCTCCTCACAACACAGCCACACATGAGGTTAGCAAAAGTCTTCCAAAGACACCAAAGGTGTACTACTGCATGCTCACCAGGGATGAATAGTGTGCACATTCTTCCGGTTATATTTGGGCATTGTACTGTTGAAGACAGAAGCCTTGCTCACCTGTTGAGTTTGAAGTCTGGAGAGAAGATGAGTTTTCCAGGATGATCCACCGACCTCCACATCAGGCCCAACATCAGGATCTCCAGCCAGCAGCACTTCAGCAGGTGGATCTGGTCCGCTAGACTGAGATCTACAAAACCTGGTGACATACCAGACGGAGAAAAACAGACCAGCATTAGACCAAGAATGAACATACCTCTCATATCCATATTCTGCCTGGATTCAGAAGCATGTTTAGCTGGAACATATTTACACTGGGAATTAAGGAAAAATTTGTCTCAGAATGAAAATACATCTACAGACTGGGGATACAAACTCCTCAGGTGTCAAAAAGATGACTTTGCTTAGCTAGAAGGTATGGACATGCTTGCCCAGAGACAAGTTTGTGGTTTTTTTGTAGGCTTATTGTCACTACAAAAAACAGTTTAAGGCCATGTTTAGGGAAAGGATGAATTCAGAAAATGACCAGGGACGAGTAAGACAACAGAATTTCACTATGGACAAGAAGAACTGTGAAAGAAATGTTGGTGTGGCCTTTTACAGACTCTGCACATGAATATTGTTACAGAAGACTCAAAGGAAATAAATCACTGGTCACATGACAGATGATACTAAATTCACATGAAACAGGTAGACAGGCAAATATTCAATACCCTCTATTTGTGACTACATGTGTCTAAACCCAGAAACAGAGAAAATTGCACAGCGGCACTGAGGAGATACAGGTTAATTGGGACAGATACTCACTTAGTAACAGACTGTTGCACATCTAAAGCTCCGGTGCTGTTTACAACATTTCAACAGACAAAGCTGCTCAGGATTCTGTGATTCTGTCTGGTTTCAAAGGCGGCTCAGGTACACAGGTGAAGCTGATGAGTCACATGACACTAGCTGACGATAAACACCTCACACTCACCCTCCCCCCCTTCTGGATTTACCTGAGTGATTGTGGCCCACCTTTCCCAACCACTCAGGCATCAAAGCCTTCAGTACAAAACACAACATAAAGAGAAAATTATGTTTTTATCGAGTCTATCAGCCGTACTTTTAAAAGTCATAGACAGAAACCGAAATGCCCTCATCTCAAAAAGCACTACTACATTAGCTAACTCTAGAACGACGACATCATTGAACAGCAGCTATGTATTTTGCCTGACAGGGCCTTGCTCACCTGTCTGTGCTTTCTTCGGTCTTTTATAAAACACACAATGCACACTCATTTTCACTTCTGTCTGAGTACAGGGGGGAAAAAATCTGGGAAAATGGTCTTTATTCAAAAAAACTGGGAGTCTTTGTGATCCCTTCACATTAACACCTCTCCTGGGAAGATACCTGCTGGGCTGAACACTGGGCTGAGAGAGGGAGAGGAGTGGGGAGGAGAGGAAAGGAGAAGAGAGGAGAGGGAAAGAATGGAAAGGTGAGGTACGGAAATACAGAAAAGGAGATGAAAAGGTGTAAAAAGGAATAGGAACATGGGGAAAGAAAAACAGGATCAGTCAGTCAAGAAAGAAAGAAATTCACTTATTGCAGCCTATAAATGTAGACATAAAAGATGAATGATTATCTTCTACGACGGGTCCCTGTCCATCCCTGCAGCCAATATCTCATTTGTTTGTATATTTAACCATCACACGCAACATTTGACACACAAATGACATGAGCGGTGGGTGGAAGATGTGTTTACTGTTGCCTCAGGTTTGTTTTTACCTTTATAACCCTCAGTCTGGTTTCTGGTTTTCAGCGAGCCTGACTTCCACACATTGTTGATGGTGACAGAGCCAAACTGCTCCCACTGACCTAGAATCATCACCAGTGAACACATGACCATAACGTTTACCCTGACCTTAACCTTGAAATGGCTCCTTTACTCAGCAAGGCCACACAGACTGTCCCCAGTCTTATTTGATTACATGTAAACTGGACTATAATTAAAAGTTCCTTTGTCAAGTCCACGTCTACACTTAAGACCATGGCCAAAATAATACATGCACAAGGCAATATATACATTTATTCCCAAAAGTTACCAGAACGAGCAGCAAATAAGGAGTTTTTAAACAAAGATGCAGGTTGATTTGCAAGTTGTATCATGTTTTTCCATGTTCTCTTTACATAGTGGTTTGAGTATGGAGACAGAGAGGGGCCACCTGTTTTGTTAAGAAGAAAGAAAGTAAAAAATAAAATAATCATAAGCTAAAATGGATTTATGTCATGCTGTCACTTTAATGTGCAATGTCATATGATATTTTACGTGAATTTATGCAGCAGGTTTTAGCATATGTTGTATATATGTATATTGTTTTATATTATATGTTTTTTGTATTTCATTGGGAAACTTCATCTTCAAAAAGGTTTTTCTAAAAACAAAATATTTGGCCCTGATTTGTCTCTTTTCACTTGTCACTTCTGGACAAAACCTTTTCAACATCCAGTTCAGCCAGAGACACTTACATCAAGGATTTGACCATTTCTACGGTTCTCAGGTCAGATTTGCTGGAAAAGGCTCCGCTCTTATCTGAGCTGCAATGAGGATTCATCTCAAGACTGGACCTGGCAGTTTTGATCTTACCAGGGATCTTTTTAGCCCAGCTGATCATGAGGACCAGTTCCTTGTCTGCCAGGTTGGTGAGGGACATCATCATGCTGGCCTCGGTGAAGGGCTTCTTCATGTCCTCCATGAGGTAGATCTCCGGAGGCTCCGCCTCCATGATCCGGGAGATGAACTCCTCTGGGGTCATGGCTGAGTGGTGTACATGGTTCGCCTGAGGGAGGGGGGTGAGCGGGGTGAGAGGCGCCTCCAGGTGCAGATGCCGCTGGGCCCGAGAACCCAGCCCCACCCTGACCAAACCCCTGCCTGTGGGATCCCGAGGCTGGAGTCCACCACGGCGGTGTCGGGCTCCACGATAGCTGCAGCGTTCACGCCTTACACCTGGTGTATGAAGACAGCAAGAGAAGTAGACTGTCACCTGACCTGGGATGTCCCTTTCTACTTTGTTGTTTCATGTGTTCCAGAGTGAAAAAAAGAAAGAAAAAAAGATGTAATAAAACAAAAGATTGGCTACTAGCAGCTTCAAAACAAGAATAAAACCCTAAATCCACCATCTTTCTGCTTTTTATAAACTTAGATGAACTGGAAACACCCTGACTATTAGCAGCGGGGTCTACACCTCTGAGCAGGTCTTCTGGTAGCTGGTTTGGGTGTTTTAAGTGGAGCAAAGGCATTTATAAACACAAAGGTCCTCATCACTATGTTTAATGCTCTTGTCCTCTCTCACTTAGACAAGTGTGGGAGCGCCTGGTTCCCAGCACTGCTGCAGTGCAACAAACCAAGGTTGCAGAGTAATCAACAGAGCTGTATACGTCATAAGATTTTAACTGTAGAAAGACTGATGTAAATGGCTCGTACAGACACGTGTCACATTACCTCCCAAAACTTAACAGAAATCTCAAGGTCAGCTCCTCATTCTTACAAATAGTGGGATCAAAATTTCCTGGAAATCCCTGCAGACAAAATTGCTGCTTCCAAGGGCAGAGTGCCACTATCTGGAATCAGCTAGACAAATCTACAAGGAACAAGGGAATTGGCAGATTTTCAAATTGCAAACTCCAATCTTGACATCAGCACGCTTGTCTGGATAAGAATGTGCAGACTGTTATTTGAAATATTTTGAATAGTTTTATTGTTTGCGTGTTGAGTTGTTTTCAATATAAAGTATGAACCCAGGACTGAAGGGTGAAGAAGTCATACTCTACTCTCTTCCATCCCTCAGCAGCTATTGTCTATAGTTGCTCACTTAACCCTGGTCACCTGAGTGAAGCAGCTTTGCACAGCTTTGGTTTTTACAGGTCAGTTCTGTGGTGGAAATCTGTGAAACTGGTTGACTCTGAGCTCGACATTTTGGGAAATACACGTATTCACTTTCTTGCCGAGAGTTAGATGAGAAGATCGATGCCTCTCATACCGTATCTGTCCTTTAAGCATTAAGATACAGCCAGGAGATGGTTAGCTAAGCTTAGCATAAAGACTGGAGGAAGAGGGACACAGCTAGCCTGGCTCAGTCTGAAGGTAACAAAATCGTGCAGGAAGATTTTCACTTTTTGTACAGATTGAACAAACAAGATATAATATGTTACTTAGAGAGATGCTGGTAGGTGGATTTTGTTACCTTTACCTTTTCTCTTTCAGTGCTTGAACTTTTGTGCTGCTGCAAGATGACAAAACATCAAGGACCCCAATTATTATAAAAGGTGAGTACCTACCGCACTTCATCATGCCCACTTCGTAGCATTTGCGCAGGCGGCAGGCCTGGCAGCTTTTACGTCGGTTCTTGTCGATAGTGCACTGATTTGTGGCGGGGCAGATGTAGTCATTGTGACCTAAAAAGGAAGGGAAAGACACTCTGCAGAATTATTTTGATGGATGAGGAGAAGGAATAAATACTGAGTAAACATGGACAGAAGGACGGACTTGATACCTTGGATACTCCTCTTGAAAAAAGCCTTGCAGCCCTCGCAGGACCACACACCGTAGTGGTACCCCGAGGCGTAGTCGTGGCACACGGCGCAGAAGTGCATGTCTGCTTTCCCTACTGCAGACGAACACAAGGAGGAGTTCACGCCTTCCACTCCTTCCTCTGATCTCTTCCCCAGCGGCTTGTTACAGCTGATGATGGAGCTGCAGGAAGAAACACAGACTCTGTGAAAAGGGACAGCTTGACATTTGGAATTTTAGCTTGTCATTCATCTGTCATTACTCTTCCAACAGGTGCTCTTTTGCTGAAAATGTCTCCACAACCGCATTTCAGTCAACTGGCAAATTGCATCAGAAAACTTTGCAGGGTTCATCATTGAGACATAACAGGCATATAAGTCTACAGCATCCATGACCAGTGCCATTATGACTATCAACTGGTAGCACAGAGAATGACTAAATATGAAGTATAACTAATGAGAGAGGGAGATAAATCCTAAATCAACTGATGTAGTGAGAGTAAATCCATCCACCAGAATCTGTGTGTAAAAGTGAACTGTCAGCCTATTCGTCATCGCACTGGGTTCAACTCCAATGATTTCACTGGATTCTGTGCACAGGTCTTCCTGTTATCCAATGATCATCTTAGCTGAATAATATTCAAACCACCTTACCTTTTTTGTCTCTCTCTATTTTGTCTATGCCGCTTTGCCCCCTCGTCCCTCCACCACCCCACCGCCACCAGTGCCAGTAAATTAAAGATGAGCCAACAGACCCTCACCCTGAAAACGCATCTTCAAAACACCTTTAAATTCTCTTTATTTTCCAAGGACTTGCAAAAAAACACATGATAGAAATAAACAACAAACAAAAGTTGATAAAAGTTATTACTTTTTAGCTTTTTTAAAACTTGATTATTACTATTATGATTACTTGTTCCTTTATTTTTTGAGAGACCACTGAAGCCTTTGCACCACAGTTAGTTATATTCCTCCGGCTGAGAATTGCTCCCCACTCCTCCACTCCTAAAACAGTATCTATGAATAACAAACTCAAAAATCTACTGATTTTATTATTTAGCATTTGTAATGAATAACTAAATCTTGTTTTAGCCGATCTTCAGTGGTTGTACTTGTCACCTTGCTGCAGTGATGCAGGAGTGTACTCAAGGTGTTGTCAGTACACTCTGACATCACTGATGGGTGTGGTTATAGGTGTAACAGACTTGAGACTTTTTGACCGTATAAGATCAGTGAAACGCTGCTTTTCACTTTGGTGTCGAGTTACACTTTTAATTAATTTTTCTTCTCCGCTATCAACACAACATGATTAGATTTTGTATTCAGCACGCAGCGGAGGTCTGTCTCTGCTCCAGACCACTCTGTTGTAGCTCAGCTCTTCTGATCTTAGGTCTCGTCTTGACAACAAGTTTGTGAAAGTTAGCTGACCTGAAGCTCTGATTTGTCCGTAACATACACTATAAAAAAGAAAATGCTCAGGTCTGAGGCAGTTCTTCTTGCAATGAATTAATCCCATTCCCATTTTGCATGTATCAGCTGAATTCATTGAAGAATGCTGCCAAGCCACACCACATACTTAGACTGGACTGCACAGTTCTAAGAACTCCAATCCAAATATGAAGTCACATTTCTTTCTGCCGCAAAACATGTTTTACGACAGCCGAGGGAAAAAGCTTCTAGAAGGCCAATTAAAGACAGAAAATTATGGCATAAGGTTTTGAATTTCTGAACAATTGTGTGAGTAAACCTACCTGCTGGCGTTGATGCTGTGGGTTTTAGTCTCCAGCCAGGGTGCATGTGGGCTGGGTTCATTGTAGACGAGAGGCTGAGGGCAGCGCAGAGTCAGTGAGGGCATGTTGGGGTGGCTGTGGGTGGGCCAGAAGGCTGATGGGCTAAGGGAGGGGCACAGAGATGACGGGCTGTCAGTCATGGGCGGCCTGGCATAGCTCAGCATAGACGGGCTGTAGAAGGTCAGAGGTCCATGGCCGTGGTTGTACTCGTGGCTACTGTTCGTGTACGGAGAGGGGATGCAGACGGTGTGGCTGTCCATGCCCAGAGGAGGGCTGTACACAGCGGACAGGAGTCCCGGGGAGCTCGGCCTCTCTGAGGCTTTGCTGGAATCCACCTCCTGGAGCTGAAGCAGTGGTAACGGGTCAGCATCCAGCCCAGGGGAGGAGGCCATGTCAGGAGGAGTCTACAGTGATGATGAATGTGATGATGCAGCTGGTTCCTCTATTGCATATTCTAGTGTAGTCCTGTGGCAGAGGGGGAGAAATACTGTGTTAGGGTTAAAATATTTAATCCAAATTCAAATAAAACAAAAAAAGGCCACATCACAAACACACAAACAGTCAATTCACCAGGTCTCATTAAGCACCGATTTGGTGATTTGCAAATGTCACCTTGCCAACACACTTAACTAAGATGGTGAACATGGCAAACACACCTGGTAAACATCAGCATGTAAGCATGTGAGCATGTTAGCATGCTGATGTTGGCACGTAGCAAAAGATGTGTTACATGTCTGAAATGCTATGAAGCAATAAGAAGAAATGAGAATTTCTTCAAAATTGGCATTTGCTTAGCAACGTATCTATTACTTCTCTCATGTATCACAGTGTGACAGCATAAACAAAGGCGTCATGATCTGCTTTTTGCATGCACTACACGTTGCAGCCTCATTAAAGTTACTCCAGTGTCCAGCAACAAGACAAGTCCTTTTTTATGGTTTTGCCTTCATTTCGTCTAGACTGCAGCAGGCCATCTACGAATATTAAGCTGTTGTGACTCAGTTCAGTTCATTGGAAGTTAACAGGGATCGTCCTACTGCCAGCGGTTTTGCTATTATTCAAGGACACTCAAGACTCCACATGAAAATAAGAGATAATGGGATGTTTTCTTTACTGAGTGAATCACAGTCAGAGGGCAAAATGAGATCCTGTTTCTGCACACATTTATAGCCCTTTTCCACCACAAGAACTATTCCAGGAACCTTTCTAGGAACTCAGAAACTTTACCGGCATTCAAACTGAAGGAACAAGGGTCTAAATTTAACTCCAGGTTTATAGCTCCTGCACTTTGGGTGGTGTCTGAAGCACTGCACGATGCTTATTGATCAAACTACTCAGGTTGATGTTCTGGTATTTGATATAGGAGCTAGCACATTCTGTGAATTAGTATAACTGGTGATGCCTCTTACTACGATTATAACTAAGGTGTTTTGCCGTAGTGGATAACGTAATTTACTTACATGTGGACAGGTAAAGTCCAAAAAGTGTCAAATGTTCCCACAGACTTTGTTACAAGCAGGTATTTTATTGAGCACATGCACTTTCTCTCTGTCAAAAGGTAAAATGACACAACAACTTACCAACTGTGTCAAAGGTGAGGACAACACCTCTGTGTCTATTAACAGTGTATATTAACTATGCATGTGTTCCAGAAACAGACTATACAAGCACAGAATGATCAACCTGTGTGATTTCACACAGCCTGTAAAATACTGTAACCAAACTGTGCCATAGAAGCCAAGAGCTGGTTAATCAGTGCGAGAATCAACAGCACAGCAGCCGGTAGCTCTGCACAGTGAACCTCAGACACCACAGGTCACAAGTAGAAACATACAGCTGGGATGTCCGGGAGCTTTGGGGGTTTTAAGAGAGAAGAAAGTCTTGTACAGGATATAAAGAGTGAGCTAGAACAGTGAGAGTCCACTTTCATCTATAGTGAGGTGAAATATAAAGCTATACATTTTACCCCTACAGCAATTCCCATTAAAGTGAGCCTATACGTTTGCTAAATAGCGACAACTATGGCCACAAGTAACAATTACAGGCTAATGATAAAAGCTAAAAAAAAACAGCCCATTGCAACACAAGTAGAGAAGAGTAATAAAGTCGGTGAACTGACTTGGTGATGTCACTTACACAGCAATATCTATCTAAAGTTTGCTAACATTACCATAAGACCAAATAAGATTGTAGCAGCAAACCCCGTAAAACGAGAGTATTGAACTGAGCAAGGCCACATTTTCTGGCTTCTGAATTCAGTTTTTCTTTTGAGAGAGACAGAATGTGTAATCGCTTCTTTCAGGAGTGTCTCACTTTAAGGAGTTAATATTACCATAAGGCTAGCAGAAAAAGCTGAAATATAAAGAAAAAAACCACATTTCTTTACTTCCTCCCTTCCTAAAGTCGAGACTGCCAACAACTGCTGATAACACCTATTTCCTTGTGAGATTCCAACAGTCTACCAACACTGTATGGTACAAAACTAGACTACGAAGTAATGAAGGGAGTTTGAAAGCTCAGATGTCGTTATTCTAAAGCTTCCAATAGCTGTTAAGTGTCTGCAGAGTGGACAGGAGACATCAGGCCAAATAGTGGCCTCCAGCAAAACAATGCACCCTTACCTGCTCACTCTGAAAAAGGGGTATGTGCACAATTACAGTATGTCCTAATTTAAAAGCCGGATCTTAAGTCGTGAAAACGTCGACAGGGCAACGTGTTCGGTCCCATTTTAAAATGCTCCTCCAAACACATCAGAGAAATGCAGCCTCACAGCCTTCTTTTACCCTGTTTCTGAAGGACACATCATTGTGCGCCAGTCACATGGCCACGTTGTGCACATAACCAATCACAGGGAATTACAGTTAAATTTACATAGATCCTATTGACCTGGAACTTGGACACTTTTGACAAGGAGCAACTGAACTCACTATTAGTTTTGGAGAAAGGACAGCTGAGCCTCAGCTGAGCTTCCTGCAAAGAGTTCAGCCCCTGAATGGGGATGCAGCTAATATCAGATCAGAGTGTGGAAGACGTCCACTGAGAATCGACTGGGGCCGACCACCTGGTCCTCTGTAACCCGCTCCTCATCTCTGCTTGAAGCTAGGTAATGTTGGCACCAGGTTTGGACAAGGAAGAAGAATCCATGAAATAAAAAAGATGATATCGCTGGTTATGGTTTTTTTGGTTTTTTTTGTGGCTTCTTAAGCTGTTCACTGAGTCCGACAATGTTATAAGAGTGTAATGCTAAATCGGTGGCGAGCAACAAAATTTCAGAGCAACTCCTCTGTGCCTGCTGAATGTGTAAATATGCAGCTGTTTGCCCACATGTCAGCTATATAACTTCATTAAGTGACAATATGTCAGAGCCCCCTAGTGGCAGAGTAAGAAGTCAGGTTAATAGAGCTTCAAATACCAAACATTGTCTGATTTTATCCACCAACTGTCGACAGCAACCGGCAGTGACTGGAATGGACTCGAACTTCCAATTGTTTTAGCCAAACTGAATTTTTTGATTTGTTGTTGATCTGATTTGGCATTAATAGGCCTCTGACTGGCAGAGAATACTGTTCAGTTCGCCAGCGTTGTGGTTCAAAAACACACTCACAAATTAATAACAACAAAACAAAACCCCGTCATACCACAATCATGCAGGGACATTGTGTGTCCACACACACTCTGTTTCAATTATCCTGCTGTTACACGTGTTGCGAGTGACTGTGGATAATGCTGTCAGTTAAATCCACTGATACGCTAAATGAAAATGTTATTGTGTCCATGAAAATTAAACTGTGAGAGCTAAACACGACCAGATCAAGGTTTATAAAACAAGCAACTACACAGCAGCAGGGGTGGATACTTTTATACAGGCTGGCTGTATGTCGGGAAATAAAACTGTTACAGAGAATAAACACAAGATGCGCAATAACAGAAATAATTAGAAATCAAAACTAATTGCCAAGATTCTGGCTGACATTTCACACCTGAATATCTCCTCAGACTTGCCAGAATTAAAGACTCACAGTCTAGATTTACTCAATTAATCAAAGTCTGTGATAAATATGTTGCTTGGAAAAAAGCCTGAGGTTAAATATTTCACCAACCACAAACCAAAGAAAACTGCACAATGAATCAAAAGACATCAGAAAGATTAAACGACTCACTTACTTCTTCAGGCTGTGTGGCTCGACAGTTAGGCTTTTACCCATCGACTATGTAAAAAGCTGTTTGGTCAGAACGTCTGTGCTGAAGTTTGAGCTTTGGACAGACGGGTGTTCATGGCAGCCTTCCATAGTAAACTACTAGGCAGGCAGCAAAGGGTCAAAGGACACTGTCTTAATGCAACTCTTTTATTCCACGGATTCATTCCCATGTTACCACTGATCTGGTCAATAAACAAACAGGCCTACAGCGCTGCTGTTTTCTTTCTTACTTTTTTAATTTCCAACGAACAAAAAAACAACAACAAAACCCCCTCAACATTTTGCACAGGACTCCAGTCTTAAAAGATATATTCAAATATACGGATAATTCAAACATGGGGACAGTCCCCTGGATGGGGATGGTGGAGCTATAGCAACCGTCCAAATTATTTGAAAAAAGTCAACTGTACGTCCTTGAAAGTGCCTCGAATATATAAAAACAACTGGAGGTTCATCCATTGCAACCTATAGCGAAATCACACGGATTTGATCAAAAACTGTAAAACTATTAAAACACTTAGTGCCTCTACAGTTGATCAACTTTCACTAAAATTGTATTCCGTAACAGGCAAAACAACCAAAAAAACAATACATCAGTGGACAGAGATATTTAAGACTATATTTACCTTATATTTGTGAAATTAATTTGGCAGATAGTACATAAGTAATTTAGGGTAAATTCATCTGGAAGTGATCATGCATTACATTTTTTTTTACAAAGCATGAAATAAAATCAATAGAGATATTTTCAGAACTACATGTGTGATTTTATTCTGGATTTGTTTCTCCAATCCCTGAAGATAAACCATAAATATAACTGATTTTATTTGACTAAAAATGCCTTTCCATGAATGCCCCCCAAAATGCCCCAAATGTCACTGAAATATTGTTCCCTCAATTTCATACTAAATCTCTTTTATAGTGGTGATCTATGGAGAAAATGCGTTTTGGGCCTCTCTGTTGCAGTACTGCAGTACTGCAGTAAGCTACTGGGACAAACATGCAGCAAGGCTGATTGCCACACCGCGTCAGTTCAATCTCTGTGACCAAAATGAAAGGAAGGGTCAGCGGCGACATGCAAGAAAAGACACCTCCCTCTCAGATACACAACTAATTAAAAACTCAAAATCATTTTCTGCTGTTATCACTTCTTTGGAATAAACACAACTGATGCAAGGTTAACTAAACTACCTGAGTCTTTTATGTTATTCATCAGCAACACACAGCATGACAGGTCAAAGGTCTCTACCACCTGGAAACATTGTTTTCCCATTGAGGGAGAACACACTGCAAAAAATTCTAGAAAGTCACATTTTCTTATATTGAGTCTTAAAATTTAATTTCAAGTGAAAAATATACCAGCGGAGAGCCAATTTAAATTCAGTGCATAGATCTGAAAATATACGGTCACTTACTGTACGCTGGTGAAGATAAGGTCCCTGGATTTAAGCAAGTTCTCACTGGAAAAACGATCCTTTGCTCAAGAAAAATAGAGGAAATACAGCTTATGACGACAATAGATGACATATTTTTGCAGTGGAGCAGTATGGACTGAAGCAAGTACCCTCATGAAAACAAAAGAACATTAAGCTGTTTCAGTCTGGATGAAAGTGAAAAAGTGATTCAAGTATTTGGTTTAAAAACGGATCAAAATCAGAGCCTCTAAAGCCCTCCTACTAATGTATGATAAAACAGTAATATTCCAGTTCATGATGAATATTATTTAAGCTTTTGTAATCTGTGTGATGTTTTATACATTTTTAAAAAAAGTCTTCGTTACCCAATAATCTGAATTGCAATGTGTATGTTTTCTACGGGGTTTCATTACTTTTTGCCTTCCTCTCATTAGATAATTTACTCAGCATCTACATATACTGTGCTGCTGAGGAACTGCTCAGGTGCTTATTTATTCACCTGATGAGTATCATAAAGACCAAAATCATAAAGAAATATATTCTTAAAGGCCTTTTACTGAAATGGGCCAACCCTCATTTGATCACTGATAACTGATTGAACCCAAGTTTGATAATTGACATATTATTTGCCAAACATTCTCTGGCTCCAGCTTCTCTAATGTGAAGGTTTTTTTTCTCTTAATTTTATATCATTGGAGCTGAGTATCTTTAGGCTTTGGATTGTTGGTCGGACAAAACACTTCAGCTTGGGCTCTGAAAAACAGTGATAGGCATTTTTCACGATTTTCTGACATTTTATAGACTGAACAATTAATCAATTAATCAAAAAATGATCAATAGATCAATCGATAATGAAAAGAATTGTTTGTTGCAGCCCTACACTGCGCTAGAGCTGCAATGATTAATCGATTAGTTGTCAACTATTAAATTAATCGCCAACTATTTTGATAATCGATTAATCGTTTCGGTCATTTTTTAAGAAAAAGTGTCCAAATTCTCTGATTTCAGCTTCTCAGATGTGAATATTTTCTGTTTTTTTCAGTCCTCTGTGACAGTAAACTGAATATCTTTGGGTCGTGGACAAAAGAAAACATTTGAGAACGTCACCTTGGGCTTTGGGAAACAGTGATCAACATTTTTCACAATTTTCTGACATTTTCTGGACCGAACAACTAATCGACTAATCGATAATGAAAATAATCGTTAGTTGCAGCCCTACACTGCACCACATCCCAGTTCATGTGTTCTGGTTTTAAGAGGTTTTGTTATTATTCAATTGATACCATTTTTTATTTCATGATCCACTCTGTAGACACAAGGCACTGCCGCTTTAACCCTTGACCTTCCTGGTTGCTTATACATTTGGTAATATTAATGAATGATTCTTTTGCTGCTCTTGCACATGTTTAAATGTCTCTGGACAAGAGCGTAACCAGAAGTCTGAACAGTACATGTAAATGCTGGATGGATGTTATTTAGTTATTTACACTAAGAGAAAGAACATCTAGTCCAAATATGTTGTCATAAACTGGCACTCCATCATGATTCAGGAATGGACAATGATGAAAAAACCTGGAACACCCTGCAGAGTCCAGTCAAAGAGAGAAAGTCCATCCACGACCCTGTTCACACTGAGCATTTTTTTCATCTCATAATAATGGGATCTCTCAAGAAGAAAAAGCTCTGTTTCTGACCACAAATGTAGCTCAGATCTACCACCTTTGGAGGATAGAAGATAAGATCAAAGTCTGTCTCTCTTTACCAACACAAATATCTTTCTCGGAGCTGCACTTTAAAAAAAATTCAGTTTCAACACATCCATCTATGAAGAGGGCACCCATTGCTGTTGCTTTAACAAAGCATGTGTCAGCATCAGCAACAAGAAATATCACGAGTGTGTCGCGTGAAACGAGACACGAACACGAATGAAAATACAATACGTTCCTCCAGAGAGCATGGTTAGCAGGCCAGTACATCAAAAACCTGTTTATTTCTTGTGTATGAAGGAGCGTGGAGCCCTCCTCCCCTCAGAACAAGGCTCCCAGCCAGCAGCACATACCGAAACACAAAGACCCCCAGCAAAACCATTAGCCAGCCTCTATTCCTCCATTCTCTCAGCCTCACAAAGCCAACAAGGAGCTGCTGGAGGAGAAGAGCTGTGTAGAATTGAAGAGGTGGACAGATTACATGGGAGCGGGAGGAGCCAGACGGAGCTGCTTCTGGCTCCCGGAGGAGCCGCACAGCGAGGGGCGCTTCAGCAGAATCGACAGGCCGATTACAATGTCATTTAACTGTCACTGCTGCTGCACCGTCTACCTGCCTGACAGGTCTGTCCGGCCAAAAAATACACCTCTTCCTTAGTAAGTCATTTAATCTTCCTTTGAGCCTTTTATTGAGCGTCTCACTTTTCTTCAAAGTGATACAATATGGTACAATATCAGAGATTAAATGATTATATTACAAGATTTAACTAAAATTGTTAAAGAATTTTTACACATCCTTTTATTACAGTCACACTAAGTATAATACCTTACCAATTTCTAATAAATGAAAAACACTAGGCGAGATGGAGGCAAAGTACAGCTAAAACGATTAGTTGGTTAATGTCATTTTTAAGCAGAGATGTTATACATTATCTAGTTTCAGCTTCTAAAATATGAGGTTTTTATCCTTTTCTTTGTCATGCATGAATATATTTGTGAGATAAAATAAGCAATTAGAATGAGTCACTTTGGGCCCTGGGGAATGATCATTTCTGAAACTTTAGAAACAAAATATTTTATCAAAATATCAAGAAAATAATCTGCAGATAAATCAATAATGAAAAAAAATGTTAGTGCACGCTAAAGTAAAGAGTAACCCAACAAGTGCCTCAGCTTTGTCTGTTATTTATCATATATCAGAGTGCATTATTGTGTTTATACAACAACAAAAAGAAAAGTTGTGACCAATTATTAAGCCTTTTTTTTTTTACAGTCTCTTTGTGGTCAGTTTAAGCCATGATGAGGTCAATTTCACCTGTAAGATGTGCTGTTGCTATGGTTACCTGCAGTCAAATATACCTTTCGAACGCTGGCTGACTGTTGACTGGAACCATGTCTTGTTATCATTTTAATGAACTCCTGCCCGCAGGGCAAGAATAAACAAAATGGCCCACGTGATACATCAGCAGCATGGCCAATATTATCAGCCGGTATTAGCTTATCACAGATACATGGATATCGCTGTATGTGTCAGTCGTTAAGTAACAAGAAATTACAGAACAGAAATCCCAAAAGATATGGACAAACTATAGCATCTATCTGGGCTCTGTGAAAAAACTAACTTAACAGATACAGGTTTTTACTGCACACATAGAGATTGTCCTCAGAGAGCTTTGTGATCGCAGAAGTGAATATAAAAGGCCGGAGAGAAAGTGTGCCGTCATGGCGAGGACAAGGGAGGAGAAGAGAACTTGTCCACAGCACTGAACCACAGTGACAACAGCTCTGTGTTGTATTAATTCACAGACAGACAGCTGCCTTTTACAAACGTTCAACCTGCCATTGAGCAAAACACCTTTGACCCTTACCCTGACACCCGCAGCCTGCTTGCATATGATGGATGTTCTATGTTATATTTTTGGAACTGAGTATCTTCATCTATCAACATACATGATGGTATCAACATACAGTATTATGAGCTATATTCTTCTTTTTACATTTTATTCAGGTTTCACCATAAGAAACGTTAATGTCAAACTATGAAGTTCAACCAGATACAATATATGAACACATGTACCTGTATTAAACATTTTTAAATTGGACCATTTATATGCCAAGAAGATAGGCACACATTTCACCCAGAAGTCTTCGTCCATAAACCAACGCCGGCTGCAGGAACATGCGTCAGAAGTGTGTATTTGGGAAACATTTTGCAGCAACATGGCTAGAATTATCTGCAGCTGCTGAAGGGTCAAACACATCAACGTCAGGAATAAACAAATGTCCCTTTTTGAGGGAGTAAGACACATGATGGAGGAATGAAGAGGCTAAACTTGGTTTTAATTTGTCCATCAGGTCTGGTTTTTTTATGTAGAACCATGTCTGAAACATGTCTGGGTGTGAAAGCTCTCTCAGCCTCCACACACGAACCAAACATACAGGTTTACACACAGAACATCCACCTGCACCGCCACTTAGTTTACACAGCTATGGTGGCCTTAAATACACAATAATAAAACACAAGCACCCTTAACATTGACCAAAACTGCCTTCTAATGAGCAAAAAACCACATCCCTGAATCATATTTTTTTTTTTTAAATCAAGTGACCCCCAAGGCTCATCCAACAATCAGCAGCAGGGCAGCTGACAATCACACAGTCAGCAGCACAGCAGTGTTTGTAATCACACTGTGAACAGTGATTTTAAATAGAAATCCATTCAATATAACATGTTGGGTCCAGTTATAGACACAACAGGTATATTTAGATATTAAGGTTAAAGGTCTCCTGTAGAGTTTTCATACATTTTCCACCTCGGACGTTTAAAAAGCCTCTATAAATGTTTGGAAACCTGCTTTGTTACATCGGCTGTCAGTTTTCTTTTAATCATTTTCAGCCACTGTCATCAGCGCCCCCTGCAGTCAGCAGAAATGTGTATCATGTCACACCCGTGGCCATGGTGTGCTTTGGGTTTCGCTCCAAAACCCCGACCGTCACAGTGTCAGTTTATTGTTAAGTTTTCCCAACTTAAAAAACCAAGAAGTTCACTAAACTTAGAATAAATGGTTGGAATATGTTTTGAGTTAGGTCCAAAGTAACCGTTTTTACAGTGAACGTGAGAAGTGAACTAGAGAATGTTTGGAAATTTTGCTTGAAAAATTGCTTAAACGATAGATTATCAAAATAGTTGGTTAATTTTCTGGCACTGTTTAAGCTCTTAACTGGAGTGTGTTAAACATCAAGAAGCCAAGGCTACACATGCAAAACTACTGCTTTAAGATCACAGCAGGAAGCAGCTGTAAGCATCGGTCCATCCCACAGTGTGCACCAAGTTCATTTTGACCGACAGCTTTATGTACAACTTTCAGATATCTTCTATCAAGCCTGAAGTGTTTTTCAGCTTTGGGGTAAACGGCACCGCTGCAACACAAACGCTGCACAGATCAAACAAACTGCTTTCAATATGTTTAGTGTGATTACACCCTGATACTACACACAGTGACTGTACTACAACTGAGGCATGACACCCTCCCCTCACTGCTGTCTAACCTGCCAGGAAACACCCAATGAGGGTGACTGCTGTGAGGAAACACACGTGCAGCGCTGCTTTTCAGCTCACTACCCTGTTTTAGTTACACTCTGTACTCGGGTATCTTGGGTGATGGATGACCTGTGGATGGAGTGGGGGGAGCTATCAGGAATTGTTGAGCAGCGTGACCTTGACGAGTTTTCGGCGCCGGCCGGTGGAATGCTTTTCAACGTGGGCGAAACCCAGAAAACAGAAGAGGATGTGCTTTAAGTCCGCCTTCTTATTTCTGGTAACGGCAGGACTTCCCTCCATCCTCCCCTTCACACACACACACACAGACTTTCGACTCCCCCACAGCGCAGTTATTCATGTGGAAAAGGAATCTAGTATTTACAGTAACAGCCAGATTATTATTACACCATGAGCAGTCTCAAGGCTGTGGAGAGGAGGCTGACAGGCGTACATCCTCACTGGTTTCCACCGTAGAGCCTGAAGAACAGGAGCAGATAGGGTCAGTTTTGTTGATGTGATAAAATAATCACCAGCGGCGTCAAAAGATTAGAGTGTACACCAAATGTCCCTTACAAAAAAACTACAGTACTGTTGTAAATGTAACTGTGGAAAAAGCAAGTGCCTGCAGGAAGTGTAAAGGAAACATTAATTGAAAACACATTAAAGTCACTTTTAGAGTTCTGCAGACACACATTACCTCCCTGCAGGAATCTGATGGGAATATTAACTTGATTTTCTTGTGAGGAAAACTGAAGTGACTGATCTGATTGGATCGATTTACGCCTGCCGTCTTGTGGTTTGCAAACTTTTTCATATCTTGGATGCACATCAGCTGCAGAGATATGACTTAGTGCACAAACTGGCTGCAGTGCAACTGTGCAGAGGCAGTGAAATCGTGGATGAACCTTATTAGGACTGCATGCACTGACTTATTATTGCAAAATAGATATTAGATACGATGGAAATAAAACGCATTTTGACATTTATTTATGACAAATAGTTCTTCTTTACAGGAAGTACCCTACGTAATATCGTTCTCATGCAAAATTTTGTCCAGTTTTCACACGTTTCGATCCACATCACAGTTTTTTCTATCTGACTGAAAATACTTTTTGTGGATTAAATCCTTGAATTGTACCAATCTTTCTAAGGCGTGTTGTCACTGGGTTAATTCCTTAAGAATGTAATAAAAACTGAAATTAAAATATTTTCCATGTTGCTGGTGGACCACCGGCGGTGTCTGGATACTTTAGGGCTCACAGGTGTCGACTTTTCCCTCTCCGAGACACTGAGGAAGGTGCAGCCCTATGAAGGAAGGAGGGGCGGCCAGTCTGATTTCTAATGTCTCTAATGTCTCCGTCAGACAAACACAAGTGAAGACAAACTGACTGACACACTGAACCGATGTCAAGTCAAAGACAGAGACTGTATAACCCAAAACTTTCCTCCGATTGTTTACTGCCAATTTCAATAGTGAGTTTTCAGGCACACCAATTTTTACACACAGTTACTCTGTGTGATGTGTGCAAATATTACTCTATGTGTTTAAAGGCAGCGTAGCAGAGAAGTGTTCGAAAACATGGACGTTTTAACATCTACAACTCCATGACAACTCCATCTGCTGAGGATGATTGTGTGGTATAACTGAAAGCTCCAGAAGAGCTACTAAATGAGATTATTCTGTCAGTTACTCTGTGACATGTCTTGTGTTTTTAATCAGTAAATATCATCATGGTAATTGATATTTTTCCACATTAGGTCTCCTTACACTGCAATAAACCCATGAAATTCAAGTTTTAAAGTTGATTTGATTTGAAATTGATTTTAGAACTACATCTTTATTCCTAACGGTTGGTTAAACACATTTAACCATTTGCCCGTTTTGCATTAAGTCAAAAGTTTTCTGAGAAGCTGAGAAAATCACCTTAGAACCAGCTGATTCTTGCGAGTGGAATAAAACAGACTTTAAAGAACTGACTTTCAGGAACAGAGCAGACCTGCACCTGTCAGACTGGAAACGACTGGTCAGTTTTACTCTCACATGCACGGCGGTCAAACTCTTCATCTGCTTCCCTTAGAAATGAAAACATATTGTTTCATGTCACAAACCTGTCACTCGGTTCAGGCGGCGATCAGAGGAAAAGATCAGCTGCTGCTTGTGGAGTTCTGTTGGTGTTCAGCGCCTCCGTTACCGCCGCTGCTGCAGCAAACAGTCAGTGAAGGCAGAAAAAACAAGAACCGTGACGCGTAAAAGTGAAACTATAACCGGACATCACATGTACCCGGTGCGTATTCCTCCGCGTTATTCCTCCAAGAACTTCTTCATTCCTGGCGTGTCATTAATATTTCCCTTCATCCCCTCTCCAGTCCTCAAAGTGGCAGGTTTAAGGTTTGGCCGATTTGGAGACGTCGCTGGCCACGCCTTTTTGGAGAGCTGCCAGGCAGCGCTGCGCACAGGAGAAACTTCACTGAAGTATGTTGTTAAAAACCCAAGAATAAAATGCTGTATGTTCATTTTTCTTCATTAGACGTTTGATTAAAAAAAACTTGATGTTGTGATCAGACTCCAAACTTTACCTCCGTGATTCCCCTGCACCCTTCCCAAGCTCAGGGTTAATGATTAAAGGAGATGGAACACAATAAAAACAACACGAGGCCAAAAGGGTTCTGCAAGCACAATCTGTATCCACTAACAAAATTTATGTTCTAATAAAACTGTAGTAAATTTAAAACAAAGAGAACAGAGCCAAATGACATGACGATGAATAAAGACCTCCACATTTATCCTCCTGCTGCGTCTTTGGTTTGGATATGATTAATTTTAGCCACTTTTCTATTCTTAAACCGCAGTTTATGGCAACATCTGAGTCACTGTAATACATCATGATGAAGTAATTTCACAGTAAGCAGTCACTAATGTTATGATAAAGACAATAAAACATCTATATTATCTGGATCTGCTGCTGTTTTATGTATTTTTGGTTTACTTAATGGCCAGGGCCTAATTAACCTTCTAGGGGACCCCAGGCAAAAATGAATTACTGTGGGCCCCTACTGACCCCCTGTTTCTTCCACTCTTTGTGGTGTTGCTATAAGGCCCCTATTGCGATTTAGTGGTGCATATCAACACACAAATGATCAGTTTACCACAAATGAATTGCTACATGCACTTAAAAAAACTGCTGGGTTAAAAAATAACCCAACCTTAACCCATATGGGACAGAACACGCGCTGGGTTGCTTTGACCCAAGTGCTGGGTTTTACTATTTAACCCAGAATCCTGGGTTGTTTATTTGACCCAATGTAGGGGTTGAAATGAACTCTATTGCTGGGTTAAATATTACCCATACGCTGGGTTATTTCCTGTTTCATTGCCTTGCTACTTTTATATTAAATAATAATAATAATAATAATGATATAGGTATATTATATAATAATTACTATTGTTGTGTAATTTATAATAATGTCCCATAATCATNCTCCTCTCTTGTAGATGGACGCTGGAAGCAGTTGGCAGGACCCTCGAAGCTCTCTCACTGTTAGCAACTACACAATTTGAGCACAATACATTGTGTTGCATTAACATTTAAATAATATGCTATATATAACAACTGATATTTCTGAAGCAGAATTTTTGACTTTTCTGCCCTGGTATCGATCAGTAACTGTAAGTGTGTTGATTGATTATACCTTCATAACGTTACACCATGGGAGATTCCCGCATATGTAAGCTAGCAAGCTAGCTAGCTAGCTAGCTAACGTTACCTAAAAATGTTAAGATAAAAATATGCAGCGGACAGTAAAGCCAGGAGACCACTACACATTAAATTGGAAAATTCAAAAAGGCTGCAGATATAGTGTGGTTATCAGCTAACGTTAT
>NTHP01000573.1:0-11734 GCA_003416845.1 Oplegnathus fasciatus | reverse complement strand
GACAGTTCCATTCAAATCTTAACGTTGCATTCCAGAGACATTGGAAATTTTAGCTTCCTGCATGGGAAAAAAACTGTTTACTGTTTAATGCACTTTGCACTTAACTTTAGTTTTTGCCTTTGTAGGCATGACCTTAACTGTACTGAAGAGCCTGTGTGGAAAAGACAGCGATAAAAGCATGAAGCCTTTCTGTCCATATTTGTGTTGATTTCTAATGCTGTAGTTTGTTGTGTTGTTGTANNTTAATTTAATTAGAGTTTTTATAAAGAAATGGTTGTCATTATGTACCTGTAATATGCAGTAGCGCTTAAAGGGTTAGTTAAAAAAACCTTTTGTAATTTGGGTGAACCAACCCTTTAAATATGTAGACTACCCAATGGATTTTTGCGTGGCNNTTAATTTAATTAGAGTTTTTATAAAGAAATGGTTGTCATTATGTACCTGTAATATGCAGTAGCGCTTAAAGGGTTAGTTAAAAAAACCTTTTGTAATTTGGGTGAACCAACCCTTTAAATATGTAGACTACCCAATGGATTTTTGCGTGGCTTTTAAAATTGGATAAAGTATATTTGCACAAAATTTCTAGTACAAAACAGCACAAACTCTCACATTTGGGCTTTAACTGCTCATTCAAAGCGTAACAGATTTAAAACAGTTACCTTTTGTTGCCACTTGGAGTTGCCGATGTATAACAGTTCCCATAGAGAAGACTGAAATATGTTAGAATAGACACATTGTGGAGCGCCTTGGTAGCCGAATGGTTACAGCGCATGCCACACGGTCACAAATGTCGCCAGTTCGGTTCTGGCTGGTGACCTTGCATGATACCCTCCCTCTCTCCCCCATTTCCTGTCTGCCTCTTCACTGTCACTATCCAAAAAATGCAAAANNAAAAAAAAAATCTTAATAAACATTGTTGGTAGAGTTAATTTTCAAAACCTTTAAATTGGTCTGGGAGGCAGTAATTATATTCATTAGCCATGTCAAGTGCTTAATTTACCAACTAACCAATTAAAAAGCACCATAATTATTTTCATTTTATGCTTTTAGTCTTTTTGTTTATGTATGTGTTGTTTTTTAAACAGTGGAGATGTGATTAAAATAAACCTCGTCAGTTAGAAGTTGAGGGTGATTTTACAGTGATGTGGCTCCAACTGCTCTGTCTGGGCAGGATTTACAGCTCCTAGATGGCCCTTTTGATTTGATTTCCACTTTTGATTTATATTTTCTACACTCCTCTCAGCACCATAAGGTCATCCTGGTTTATTTCCGCCGTCTCCTACGGTGACCTCGTCTCCATATTCAGATTTCTGGGATTTTTCTTTTATTCTCTCCATAATCTACATGCAGCTGAGGTGGTCAGCAGGTTCAGGGATGTACAGTCACATTTTACAGCTGAAATGAGATCAGCTAAATGAGTAGAATAAAGCGTGTTTGACATTTTTAAAATAGTTTCAAAGGCCACTGGAAAGGGTCAAAAGGGTAAGTCAGACTGATTTTGGGCTTTTGCTGAAAGTCTGCTGTCAATGCTGCCCTGTAACGATATGATGGAGGTGTAGAATATTTGTACAACTAGCAATTAATCCTCTCTAACCTTTTGTGCCCAGAAAGTGGCACAGAGAAATTCACTCATTTCCACGTGCTGGAAGCTCGGTAACGCAATGACTACTTGTGCTCTCGGTCACCAAACGAGACTTAATTACTACTACTACTACTACGTTAATTGTACAATGTATTTGTATCTTCCACTCCTGTCCCATGCTGTTTCTCTTTTGTGGAGTTGTTTCAACGTAGTGTCCCTAATAATTACATCCATACTGGACTATTCCAAAGCTGAGGGTTTGCATCCGATTGCAGCGTTCAGTGCAGATGTAGGAAGTAGTTTGGTAGGAAGTAGTGAGGTGGAAAGTATCGGTGTGGAAGTCGGGTGGTGGATAGGCTGGTAGTAAGTCTGATTTTCATGTAGGACGCCAGTGATTGACAGTCCCGCCACAGACCAGTAATTAACGTTCACTTTTTTATCAACAGGGACAACTTTCCCCAACCTTAACCAGGTGTTTTAGTTGCCTAACCCTAACCACCTGAACTATACTTTAGTTATAGCTTATTTGCAATGAACACTTCCACTAACTGCAACCATACTATAGTTGCCTTGCACAGATACTATCATCCAGGGTTTTGCAAAATCGTCAATATTGACATTCTTGTGTAGTGATTTGGTTGATGTTTGTACTCCGGCAGAGCTAATATGACAATCTCTTCCATTTTGGATTCTCAGGCTCTCTGTTTTCTCAAAGGTCAGCACTTTAAACACAGTTTGCAATCAGTTAGAGTCATGAATGTATTTGTCAAAGTTCACCACAGTTTATCTCCATGTGCCTGAATTCACTACCAAATGTCCTGATCGTGGCAATTCCATTGAAATTTTGCTCTAAAATTTCACTATCATGAATGCTGGTGTGACCAAGTCAGTCAGTCAGTCCGTGCTGCCCACTACCAATATGAAGGGAAGGGGAGGGTGAGGGGAAGAGTATGTATTTGTAACCGGCGCCAGATCTAGGGGTATCTGGGCCGGTCCATGTGATTCACAAGCCAAGCTTGTGGATCTGTGGATCAATTAAAGAGAGATGAAGAATTGAGGTTCTTCACGGAGCCAGCGTCATTTTATTTTTACTTAAAATAAACTTATTTTCTCTATCAATTTTCCAAATAACAAAAATACCTCTTGCACATTAAATGTCATGAAAAATACATATTCAATAACATAAACACACGCATAGAAATGTACCTGGCTGAGGTTAATAAAAAAAAAAAACAAATCATGGTGCATTATGTGTAACTTGACTCTGTTGTTCACACAAAACATCATCATCACGGTAACACGGAATATCGCGTTCCCAACATGAACCGGACTATCACTTGGAATGCATTGTAACATCACGTTGAAATGAAGTATCGCGTTCCCAACATGAACCCGACTATCACTTGGAATACATTGTTACTTTACATTTTCTTAACATGAAAAACAAGCTACAATAAACAATCTTATCATGTATCTCTCCCTTTGTGGGTACACACGAGTGTTTTGAAGAGTTTTTTTAGTACCTGTGGATCAATTAAAGAGAGACGAAGAATTGAGGTTCTTCACGGAGCCAGCGTCATTTTATTTTNACTGTTTTATGTTAAAACACATTAAACCACAACATTTTCTAACTGTTTTATATTAAAACTTTTAATAAACCTCTAATTTGTTGTGTCTGTTTTATATTAAAACTTTTAATAAACCTCTAATTTGTTGTGTCTGTTTTATATTAAAATGTTTTCTTTGTTTCTTTTTATTCAACTGTATTTTTCAGTCCCTTACATATTCAACCTGCTTTATGCTGTAAAACCAGCAATTAATCCTGTCCCCAACCTCCTCAAAGGAGCCACATATCAGACCTCAGGGAAGGTTTAAGTGAACCAATGTCTACATCGTTAAATAGGAGACAAAAAACAAACCAGTGGGAGTTTTAAGACCTTTGCTGACCTACGTGATTCTGCAACGTCTTGCTTGTAAGACCATTTATGTCAAAAGCCAAGTAATTTATGTGCATGATGACGCTCAGTTTTTGAGAATGAAGTGCACAAAATTAGCATTTAGCAGCTGTAACCTAAAAGCATCTGCTTTTATAATCAGTTTTTTAAAATTAGAACACTGAGTCAGGAAAAAAGGGATCTAATTGAAATATACACAACCTAACTGGAAGAATATCAAATCTCGCGGCCGCTGCAAGTTTGTTTTAAGGAGTGTTTGAATACTGGAGGAGAATGAAGCAAAGCGGGAACAAATGAAGTTTAGATAGAATCCATCTTTGATTTCTCTGCTCTGTATGTTTGCCTCAGATGATTCATTCATTCCGTTTTTTAGTCCTTTAGAAATACAGAATACTTGTTCTGATTCATGGATTCTTTTTCTGCCTCCTTCAATTATCTTCTGATAATTCTATTTGCCATATTAGTCGCTGACACACACTGCAGTATAATGTTATATGATACGAGGCAGCACCAGTGGACTATTTCCTTTCCACAAAATCCTGAGTGAAGGGAGGAACTGTGTGTTCCCTCTTGTGTCCTCTCTTCTCCTTTAGCCTTTGCTCCAGTAGCACAGAGACCAGCGAGAGAGAAAAAGATAAATGTGCCCTCCCCCTCAGACTGGGAAATGTGTGTGTGTGAGTGTGTGTGAGGACTGTGAATTTCAGTGTGTTTGAGCGAGTGTGTCACGTGTTCAGACACAGTATCTGCACCGATGTGGAGTCCCTCTGATACTTTCAAGTCCAAATTCTTTGTAAATGCAAGCTGATTCATCCTTTGCCCATTTTTTTTTCCTCAATCATGTCTGAATTAGTTTCATTGGCCCTCTGTGCTTCGGCTGCTCTGGCAGTAATGACAGATGGGGAGAAGGGGCTGGATTCCCAGCGTTTTCATCTGCCTGCTGCCTATTACTCCAGTAATAGACTGAATATTCAGCTGCATGTACTCAGAGGTGAAGCACAGGTTAAGTCCGGGGGAGAACGATGGATTATTAGCATCAGTATAGATCTATCTTCTGAAAGAGAGGAGCTGAGCTGAGTGTAAGTATCGAGAAAACCAAAAGTAACATCTCAGTGGAGCTGAAGGGGAAACTCAGTTGTGCTCGAGTCAGAGCTGAAGAAATGTAAAGACACGAAAAAACCAAGAGAGATTGACGTCCACCTAAACCTAACAACAGCATGCAAAGAGAGGGATTTTGTGACCCAGGTGCTCATCCAGGTGTCATCTCCCACCTGGACTAATGTAACTCCCTCCTCACTGAAGCCCCTGCATCTGCCACCAGACCTCTGTAGCTTGTTCACAATGCTGCAGCCTGTCTGCTGTTTACCCTACACCAGTCTGCTCCTTCCTACCTCCAAGCCTCCTCCAATGGTCAAACCTTACACCACCGTTTCAAGCCTCTGGATGATTGGCTGCGTCATTTTGAGGTCCCTCACCTTAGTCGAGGCTCTTCTCTGTCCTGGCCCCACAATGGTGGAATGAACTCTCCATTGAAGTCAGGATAGCAGAGTCTCTGCTCATCTTCAGCCACAAGCTGAAAATCAACCTTTTCAGACTACGCCTAGATGCCCAATGCCAGCACTTAAGAGCACTTAAGAGTACCTGGCACGCCGAAGCGAGATGAATCAGGCCCATTGAAAAATAGTATTTGTTTTTTGCTTGGTATGGACGCACTTCCAGTTTACGATGACATTTAGCTCTTGTTCCGATGGAGGTTCATCGTACTTATTTCACGTCGCTTTGGACAAAAGCTTCTGCTAAGTAAATGTAATATAACACTGACTGAGCAGGAAAGCAAACACATTGACACTATAAACATGACTTCCCTCAGAGGACACATACATCCACCAAGGCTCCACAACCACAATCCCCTGCATGTGTTATTTTAATGATAAAAAGGTGGTGGAGACCAAACAGAAGCAGGCGTGAATATTAGCCTTTCATCCATCAAGTGGATACAAATATGACTTCAAATGAAGGATAATGTGTCTGTATCTGCTGCACGTATAAATAAGCAACTGATTGCTAACATGTTAGCTATAACATCATTAAAAAGCAGCGTTTTTTTAGCTTACTGTGCAGTTCTTCTGCCAACCACATGGCCAAAAAAAATTAATGAATGCAGCTTTTTCATACATTATAAAACCATCAACAGATGTATAAAACATTGAGCAGACACACTCTGCATATTTGGAATTTCATGATGACGAAAGAAAGTAAGAGTCAGCATGGCTGCTTTCCTATCAAAGCCCATTGGTTCAAGTTTGCATAAAACAATATTAACAATAAAGTGTTTTTTACATCAAACATCAAAACAACAAAAAAAAACATCAAACAAAAGAAATATACAAACCTTTAATTCCTAAAACATGTTAAGTTATCCTAAAACTCATCAAAATCTGAAAATATAATTAATGAAAACATCTGTGTTGTTTCATATCATTCATTACTCACACTAGAAGTAAAGATAGACTGTGAAACAATCCAGAATTACATCACCTCCTTCCCCCACAACTGTTTCCTAACACAGCGTCTTTGAGCTTTTGCCGGTTTTAATTGTGATTTGGATCCACAGAGTAGAGCATTGTGGGAGTGAGGAGGAGAGGCAGGAGAGGTTACCTTGAACTCTTGTACCTTCAGTCCTGTGGAAATCCTTCCCTTGTCTTGGAAATTTAGGGCTTTTTCTAAATTCTCTGGCAGGACACGGTCTACTTTCGGTCCTTGACCACAAGACACAAAACCCCTCACAGCAGTTTTTCAAGAAACTCCCTGTTCAACAAGGATATGGGCTGCATGACAGAAATGACATTTTACACTTTAGGCGGTTAGCTAATGTTCTATTTCAGAGAAGGAGAAACACTAGAATGTGATTAAATTCTTGCATTACTGACATTACAGTGTATGAAACATTGTTAAGAAATACAAGTGTCAAAGCCAGAGTCCCGAGTTAAAACATAAGGCTGGCAATATTTTGTATTATATATTAAAAATACACCAATGAGCCACACTGTGCACTGGGTGACATGTTCCTTCATTACCATGAACACACACACTGTAGTTTCTTTTGACTCAATCCCACATACACCATCCTGCTGCCCCAAATACTTACTAGAGCACCAAATGTGGATTCATCCGCTGCTGGACATAGTCCCCAACAAATGCACTATTTCCTCCTGTTTGAAAAATGTTTGCAAAAAACTACAATGCCCAACTATTTTAGGAAAGTGACCAGGAGAAAAATATAGAAGAAGGCTAGGATTATTATTTAAAAAATCCTGTTTGTACCACCCATGTATATTGAAGGAATGCTATGTCAAAGACAATAGAGCCAGGGATAATAGGTACAGCACAGTTTCCTTAATTAAGCTTCAATAATGATTTTCAATGGGGCTAATCTCACTCAAATTTAATAAAATGCAAAAGTGATACTCAAGGAAATGTTGACTCTAAAACGGAACAATTATTAAAGTTTGCTGCAGAATTTCTCTCATACAGAAGAGTCTTAAGTGAAATTTTTACTGAAGTAATAATCATTACATGATACAGAGTATTCATTTTATTGTCAGGAAATTTGTTATGCATTTTGCCATGTGTTGTTGTCACTATATGACTCTTCAGGTGTGGTGGAAACACAAACATGGATGTGCAAAAGGGAGCCGATATTGTATGCAATACAATATCAGCTCCCTTGGCAACAAAGGCATGATGAATGTTTTCATGGTTATGTTTAGGCAGCTCAAAGCACTTGATTAAGACAGTTCCACATTTTGGGAAATACGCTTAATCACTCTCTTGCCAAGAGTTAGATGAGAAGATTGATCCCACTCTCCGCTGTCTGTTAAATATGAAGCTACAGCCAGGCGGTGCACCAGCACCTCTAAAGCTCAGTAAGTAACATGTTATATCTTTGTTAAATTCGTACCAAAACCAAAGTGTAAAAGTGACAAACTGACATTTTATTGAGGGTTATGACTGTTTCTTGGTCTGGACTCCAAGGCAGTTACTGGTCCCGACTAAGAAATAATCCCGCATTTAACCCCATAAGTGATTGGTTACACACAGTGATTACACAGTACTGTTACACAGTGATTTGATTTTGTTACCTTTGGACAGAGCCAGGCTAGCTGTTCCTCCCCTTATAATTACTGATACACTACTGTTCATCAATTTAATGTTGCAGCTGGTAAAGGTGGGGCTAATTTTAATGGCTTTCTATACCGGAGATCAATCAAGTCTGATCATATAATACATCATCATTTATTTGTTGATTATATTTTGTATCTTTCATTTCAATCTGCAAAGTAACTAGCAACTAGAGTGAAAAGTACAATATTTGCCTCTGAATTGTAGTGGAGAAGAAGTATAAAGAAAATGAAAATACTCAAGTAAAGTACGAATACCTCAAAATTGTACTTAAGTACAGTACTTGAGTAATTGTACTTAGTTACTTTCCACCACTGGTATTCAATAAGCATATTTCTCAAAATGTTGAACTATTAGTTATTATTTACTATTACTCATAAACTATTATATTTACCAAATCCACAGACTTTCTCAAGCCTCACACAAAGTGGCGTAAACTTAACCACATGCGGGTTGCAGGATGAGAACCACAGTCTCTGGTGTTAAAAGTCCCGTGCATTACGTTTGGCTATCCACTCCATCCACCTCCCCATCTGTGCAGTACGACAACATAACACTTTTTGGACTGGAAAAACACTGTAAGTGAACATATTCACAGCAGCAACTCCATCTCCTTCAAAACATATTTTGCAAAATCATTCTGTTTTTCAACTTTGATAGTGATGTGGCTGCCTCAGATTGGAGCAATTGAGCTGGTGAGTAAAATGTTACCTTAACTGATGGCCAGAAAGATGGCACAATTACAAAACTATGGTTATAACAAGACTAGGTCAAAACCTAGTATATGGCTGGACCGTGTATGGTCAGTGTGCTCTGTTGTAGCCACATCGTTACAGGCATAGTCAGTGGTCGCGTCTATAATGTGAATTCCTGGATATTAAATGCTCCTCTGCAATTTTCTGTAGTGGTCCCAGTAATATTTGTTCTTAAAGTGTACTGAGGTAGAATATCACATGACATGGTTAAACTCTGTTTGACTAAGAAAATGTTACAATGCTGTTGCAAGAACAAAACTTTCCACTCGTATCTTAAGAGGTTTGATTCGAAAGAGAATTTATTCTAACTATTTTAATTAACTCCCTGCTCTTTCATGCATTTCTATCTGCAGGATGTCTCTTGTTTTTCTGACTCACTGTGTTGAGTGTTTTGTCAGAGTGGTTGAAGAGTGGTTAAACTGTGTGCTGTCCCTCACTCTCTGCACAGCTGATTTCTTGTTTCTCTCCTGCTCTGCTCGGTGCTGGACTGCTACAGTCTGTAACCATCTTCTCTGCTTCTCACAGCAGCAGGTTTTACCTTGTTTGACAGTTTCATTCCCTGATGGTGAACATCAGGTATCGTCTCTGTGCCATCTGTGCGCATATGATGTACTGTGATGCGCTATTGCACTGTGACACATTGACGGGGTGTGGACTGGTTATTGTTTCACATGAAATGGGTGCGCATTTGTTTGTGCGATTCTCATGTCAAGAGTGTCCTGATCTGAAATATATATTCATTCTTTTGATCAGCTACTTCAATGGAGTGTGTGACTATAAGCTGTAAAACAGGAATAACAGTGGTAGTACGAGGTAGTGTCTTTGTCAGCCGTGTTAACTACACACTGCTGGGTCGACAATGTCATATACAACAGCCTAAATAAATATAAGATATAAATAAATATCTCCAGGATGTTGCAGCCAGAGACCGGAGAACATACCGTTACCATTGTGCCGTTCCAATTAGCGCTCCGGTGCGATCGTCTCCCTTTCAGAAGCTTTGTAATCCAGACTTGAACTGCGGTGTCTTTTTGGAGACTTTGTAAAATAAATCCAGAATGATAAATCCAACACTGAATGTCTTCTGTGATTATTGATCAATTTTTCCACGTTGAAAATAGCTATTGTTGTTGTTATCCGTCCATTAGCAATCGCATGATGCATTGGGTTGAGTCTGTCGACCAATCAGAGGCTGTGTTCCTGACTTGCCGACCGATCAGAGACAGTAGTTTCTGACTGAGGTTACACAGTCCCAAATACAGGCTCTCTCGTCTGCAGTCTTAATCAGTCCCATTCAAAACTCCACACGGTATGGCGGTAATCCTTAAATTGGCGGTTACAAGTGGTAATTTTAGAGGGCGGCGCCTGTACTCATAGTGCGCGTACGTAACTAACGTTCCCGCCTATTCATTTTGAAGGAGCAACAGCCAATGAGGAAGCTCCAACACTCAGCCGACCAATCGCGTAACTTCATCACTCACTCACTCACTCACTCAGTGAGTGCGTTTGTAGGGCGGGCCCTCTGCAGTCCAGCCAAAAAAGAATATCCATTAAGATAATAAAACAAACTCACAGAGCACAGAACTACAGATGTATTTGGCCCATGTTTGCAGCACATAGTGATTCTCACACACACACACACACACACACACAAACCCCCACACACTTTCATCCAAACACACAGACAGACAAAGAGACAAACGGAAACTGGTCGATCCAGTCTACCTTCCATTTATGCTGTTTACTGGTATCTGTGTATTATCCGCTCGTTGCTATGGGATTTTTAGCACTCGCCCACGCTGGTCCTCTAAAGCCAACCAGCACAAACAAACACACACAGACGACAGGAACAAGAGAACACAAATAAGGTTAACAGAGAAAACACGGCAGCATTAGGCTTGCTGTCACAGGCCTATGTCCTCACAAAATTGTGTGTGTGTGTGTGTGTGTTGGGGAATGGTTGCTGGCAGAAAGTGGAAAGTGAGTAATCAGTTTTTAATCCTCTTTTAATTATCCATGTTATCTTGGTACATGTTCAGCGGAGCTCTCTGCTTTTTACTGAGCGGCGATGGTGTTTGTTTCATATGTGAAAACTTTGGAGTAAGATTTAAAGAGATGTTGTCAAGGAATATCACATTTCCTTCCTTTCATATACATGAAGGCACTGGTTAAATATGAGTGTTTAAGTATTTCACTCCGTTATGACAAACTCACATAAAGAAATCACAGCCTGACTTGGTCCTGAATGACTGAAATCCAACCAATTAGGCCAGTTTAGAGCATCTGAATTAAAAACCCTTCAGTGTGCAGGTATACCTGTTTTAAATTAGAGGAGCTGCTGTTGTTGGGCAAACAGGGTCCAGTAATGAGACTGTTCTGTAAAGACTAAAGTCTTCATATCTACTCAATAAACACCCTTTTAACAGAACTACACTCTGTTAAAAAAGACAGTGTTCTGCGGTTGCTGAAAGAGCTTAATGCCATACAACTTAAGAAAGCACATGCAAATAAACAAAACATAAGCATCTTCACCACTTTGATAACTCACATAACATAATTCAAGGCGTAATGTGTCAGACTATTTTTTGGCCGGGGGGAAGTAACTTCCTGAAGTCTCCACTAGTTGTGCTCTAGCTGTTTCCCTCTCCTGTTTTCTGCCATTATGCTAAGCTAAGCTAAGGGGCTGCTGGCTTCAGCTGCATATTTACCATAAAGACATGAGAAGTGGTATCAATTTTCTAATCTAACGCTCGGCAAGAAAGCAAAAATCTTCCCATGTCCCACTGTTGAACTATGTCTTTAAGAAACACATTGACAACACGTACATGGCATAAAGAAATGCACTGCAAATACAGAAAAGCTGCAAGTTGCACACAGCTTGAACAAACATTTCCCCGTGGACACGAAAAACTGATGGATACATCAGTCATTTGCCAGTGATGTTTAAAATGTTTATTTTAGTGATTTCATGATTCACTGGAGATACTTGTTATACTATTAGCCTTTTACCAATTGTCCTTAGTGTCCTCTGGAAACTTCTGTTGTGTTGTAACTAAAAATCTAAAGGTAAAGGTAAATTGTACATAAACCCAGACGTTGCTAAAACAAAAAAAAAAAGAAAAAACATGACATGACCCTCACTGGTAATAACAGAAATGGTAAAACTGTTCCAAAAATCTGGGTAGGATGAAATGGATGTGGCTACATGATGTCAATGCCAATGGCAGAGGTCAAATTAAAAACTGAACTAATATAGGACTTAT
>NTHP01000572.1:305470-317395 GCA_003416845.1 Oplegnathus fasciatus | reverse complement strand
CATCGAGGACACAACTTGGATGTCTAGCTTGATGTTCAAAAGACGTGATTTTATTGTGTTGTTGTGGCTGGTGAGGCACACACTATTAGTCATGCATGGCCATACTTTGGTTCATGGTTAACTCAGGCCACACACCAGGCTCAGAGCTTCCTAACCGTCCGTAACAGGACTGGAGACACATCTCTATCATGTTGAACAGACACTGTGAGTCCTGTATGTATTGCTTCTCTCACTTTGGTGCTTGACCATTGAGACTGCCTCCATTTGACAGCGTGTCCCCACAAGACGCCCACATTGTTTCCTTAAATAATGTGTCAAATCCTGCGGCTCTCCTTGGATGAGAAATGTTAGCTTTTCAATAAATGGGTGGTACGCTCGATAAATGTGTCACGGACTCTGTTGATGATACCGAGTTATGCTGTTGTCAATGATTCCACCAGTAATTGAAACTGAAACGCTTGAGACATGTAATTTAATCTTTGTAATATGTGTCTGCAGTGTAGGGCATATTACACCAACAAAAAAGTATTCCACTTCCAGTATCTCAATCCCTATGTGCGCATTTGTGAATGTGCACACTAATCTCCAACTGTACATTAGATTTGTACATGTGTAAAATAATTTGATGTGTGCATCATGTGTGCAGCAATCTTTCTGTAACTTCAGGTTTTCTACACCCATACCTGAGGCTCACAGGCTCATGCTGCCAGGTTGACGCTTATCACTAACTTTTCGCTGCCACAGGGGAGTGACCAAAACAACGATGGTAGGGGGTGAAATGGACACCTGTAAATGTCATTGCACTGTTCCTAACTGCTCTAACAACAAGAAGAAACATGCGTATCTACGTTTTCATGACTTTCGCACAACATATGGAAACAGACTTTAATGCTTCAAAATTCAGGATAAAATTAAAAGGGGGAAATGATGGCTCAAATCTAAATAAAAAGATGAAATTCAACACTCTTAAAATAATTTAAAATTAAGTTAATAAATGCACCATTGATTGACATTTTACAGAACGCTGTTTAGACTGTAAAAATGATAACACGATCAGTGAAATTGGCAAAAAACGAAAATAAAACAATGTTTTACTATGAAGTTATGTCGTTCACCTTATATACCTCATATAATATCACCTGCAGTTTCTCTAGAAAACTGTGTGTGTGCCTCATTTGAAGTATGCATGAGCACATTCTTACCGCACATTGTTCTTTTGTGAATACCAAAAAGAAATGGAAAACGCATGGAAAACGGCATAAGCGTACGCATTGTTCACACATCTGGCCCCAGAACAGCTACCTAACGGACCTGGAGGTGAGAATGTTTTGTTTCAACTGCTCTTTTCCAAGGTCAAGAATGAACTTTGAAACTCTACATTTTAACATCTCAGAGTATCGACATTACCCAGTGGATTCAGCTGTGATTTCCAAAGTTTTCAGCTGAATACCAGCTGTGGATTGGGCCTTCCCTTTCTCTGATTTACTCTGACTGTCAGCATCTTTTTGGGCTTGCCATCATAACATGACATTTTCTGACAACTCATTTTTTTACCACTGCAGTAAAAATGTCAGGAGATACTTTCCACTCATTAGGAATTTATTTCCCTTCGGATAGCAAATAACTTCAGTTGGTTAAAGTAAGCTTATAGAAACTTTTTTTTAGCTGACCAACTTGTTAACTACATGATTCTTTAAAAAACTGGCTCATCCTTACACACCTGTTGTTAGACCTACTACTTCTACTTCTCTTCTTCTTCAAACATTACTGTATATTTGGCCCAATACAGTAGTAGTGGAAAGAACCACCTGGGAAGAATTTTTTAACAAAATCCTTTCATTCCTAAACACTTTATACTGTGTATTTGAGAAAATGTGTTAACTGGTGTTTACTGTTCAAAATTTAAAGAACTTCACTCGCATTCTTGAGGTGCTCAGGAGGGGTAAAGCTGCACTGATTCAAAAAAATCTCCACCTGTAAACGTCAAAGGGCTGTTGGCATGTGTTAGCTAGTTAGAAAGATTTAGATTTGCATAAAGCATTTGATGATTTGGCCAAAGGTTCTTTTCTCTTATTAGAGCTGACAGTTACCAATAACGCTTTATTGTTCTGAGGCAGGATAATTACAAAAAACAGCATGGCGTTTTCACGGCAGGAAACAGAAAACAGTGCATAATAATGTTAATGATTTTTTCAGTAATGTACTTGACAATGACTTGAACAGGGTAAATACTTTTATCTTCTGCCCAGCAGCGATAAAGGAATCATTATATTTGCAAAAATTACAAAGCAGCAGAAAATAACAGAATTTATTTTTGGTTATGCTCAGCTGCAATAATAGTTATCTTGAATAAAGATACAGTGAAGTAGTATGGCTAACCTGAAATGTGCCCCCAAAACTGTAACAATACAGGATTTTCCATTACACATCTGCTAGTGGCTAGAAATGTTCCTGAATAATTACACCAAACCTGAAATGTCCTCAAACAGTGCAGTCAAAGTTCTCACCAAAGGGTAAAAACCAACTTCTACCTTTAGACATACTGAAATTCTAAATTAGCAGCATGAGTGAAATGAGACACTAACATTTCTCAAAGCATTGTCAGGCTGCCTCCTTTATGGGTATGAGTCAGAAAATCCCTGGTAGACCCAGCTCCATGGTGGCTTTGTCATGATGCTGTTGGTTCCAGCCAGCAGCTTGATCAAGCGAAACAGGCCAGCGGCTATGCCTACAACTTCCTCCGTCCTCACTGTCATGTCCAAAATATGGGTCACGTAGAGTGCAGTGGCTGTCTTTGTGTGTGTATTTGTGAAAACCATTTTCTGTATGACTATTTGCTTTACCTTTCCTGGACTGAAACCTCACTTCACTGCACAGATTGACAGCAAAACCCCAGTAGCTTTTATTCTTTGGTTTGAGGCACAGGTGGACCATAACTGGGGCCAAGCGCACACTGAGTCACCCACTGGCCTTCCTTTTAATGCAGTAACTGCTATGGTGCTATGGTCCCCGGGGCAAAATGAGAAAGCCACCAAACCTTACTTCTTCCATAAGCAGCAACCGTAAGCAGTTAATAACCATGAGGGAGTAGCCAGAGGAAAGTCAGAACTGTGGATGACTAACCAAGGGCTAATACCATATATAGAAGGGAAAACACCAATGCGTAAGCCACTTAAAGTAGTAAGCAAATGGCTTACGGAAATGAGCTACAGGTAACAGGAAAACAAGCATATGCCATCAGAGGATGTGATTTATACTGTGAGTGATGGGAGTTGACACTTCTATCCATATTCATATAGGTGCATGTAGCAAATGGAAGACATTAATCATCACAGTCAAGCAGTCTACAGCTTCTAATTACATGTTCACTGTACACAGACTGTTGTCTAACTCTGTACGAATCCAGCTGGAGAGATTTCCCAGTAGCCTTTAAAACTAAAGAAGGGTGGAAGGGGTGGGGGATGCAGAGCCCAACATGTGGAGGCACACACAGCTGGTGAACTCCCCTTTTTATATACTGAAACTGCACACACGCCGCAGTGCTTTATTATGTCACGCAATTACCATCCCAGTTTGGTTGCATCCAATCTTACTTCTCTAATCACTGCATTTTATTACCTTGACTGCAGTACATGCAGAAGATGAGAGAGACAAACATCCTGCTTTGATCTCGGTGTTCATGGTGTGCATGTGAACACAGCCGTTCACGTGCACACCAGCTTACAGCAAGGTTCATGACGACAGCAGAAATTGGCACGCATCAGTTATGATAGCTTAAAGAAACCACAAGAAGTGTTGAATGTGCAGATGACAAGAAGAGGTATAGGCTTGGTTCTATTTGCATGAATCTAGATGTGCTGTGTTTTGTGTTTGATCCAAGAGAACAAAATGGACAATTATTTTAGCGCTTTACAGTGCCCAGAAACATGACAAAACAAACCTAAAGCTTATGTGGTGAGGAGCTGACTACTGTATGAGGATAAAGCCGCAGTCCATCTCAAGCCCCTAAGCAGACACATCAAAGCAATCTTTTGCAGTCAGTATAGTCCCTTCTCTCTATCAGAAATCCTGCTAGCTCTGTTTCATGGAGACTGACAGGAGGCAATCCGTGCTGATATCAGATCTTAGACGTGGAAAAGGTGGCCTGAATACAGAGAGAGGCTTGGGGAGACATCTGGAGGATGGGTAGGTCTGAGGATGCTCTATGCTAGATTCATCTCCCTTGGGGGGAAAGGTCAGTTCCTCAGGTTTATCACAGAGATTGCCATTTAAACTGCCACCGTTGGAAACCTCGTGTTTGTTTGATTTAGCTTTGGGGAGAGCTAAGAGGAGGTAAACGCTGAACACTTCATATGCAGTTAAATGCATATTTTTCATTTAAAGTTCAATGCTAATGGCCAGTTGGAAAGAGGCTGTCATTTAAATGGCTTTGGTTGAGTCACTATTAATTCAAATGTCACTGATGACTGTAGGTTTTAGTTAAGAATATACATTCGATACCATGTGTAGCACAATATTAGTGCACATTATTGGACAAAAGGACTAAACAAGAGGGGCACTCTGAGGCTAGTGGTTAGCCAACCAAGTGTTCAGCCAAGTGGAAGGCTACCATAACTCCTGCGATGCGACTCCATGCATCTTTTTTTCTTACTCAAATCCCAGTAGCTTTTTAAAGTTACTGTATATCCTGGGAGAACTGGGAAGCTGTCGATGATGATAATCAGCTTGGTCTCCATTTTTTTTTTACAGTTTTTGTTGTCCCACACTTAATAGGACATTTGCATAAAACTGAACGTTTCTCAACTTCCCTACATCGCTTTGTTGGGAGTTTTTTGAGTGTTTGATTCGCGGTGGATGGCACAAGCATGTTTTTCATGGTTAAATTTACAATGACTAGCATCCCATTCCATCTCCAGTGTTGTGTAGCATTTGTGCATAAGGACAAGCACTGAAGTACATTAGTCTACTAAGCGCTCCATTTACATCCCAGGTATCACCATTATTTGACAGTTCTAATACGATGTAATCTAAAGTGTGTAGTTTAATCGCAGAGCTCTCATGGGTCTTTGATTTTGAACATATTTTACATTTCTGCATGCATCTATTAGAAACGGAAATTCAGTTCCTCATATTCCCAAGTCTTGAATGTAAGAGTATTTTCTGAGATGAGCTCAAAAAAGAATATTTGCTAGATAATGTGTGTGGGCTGAACAATCCATTCTGTCATGACATTTTGACAGCAGATGTAGCAATTAGGAGTTTGGGAAAGTATAGGACCGTTTTCTTCAGTTTTAATCACACAGTGTTCAGAGACCCAGCAGATAGAAGAAATTAAATCACAAAAAGAAGGATAGAATATTTCACGCAAATATGAATTTTAAGTCACTACACAAGAATGTATTAGAGTGCAGAAGATTAGTTAAGGCTGCATGGGAAAAGCCCGGGGTGGTAGACGGAGTTCAGTGTAGTAGAAACAGGCCATCATGAACATAAATCTGTCATCAAGCCGCGGCTCATTGTGCCTTTGTCATTACTGTGGCACAAGCCTAGAACATAATTTCTGCTGGGTACTCCAGAGATGTCAAGCCTCACTCCCACAAGATTAAAGATTGCATTACAAATTAGTACGCATGAGCGATGGCACAAAGTTGCGATTTACTCTAGGTTAGCATGGATTAATCTAAATCATTAAACCGCAGGTTTGCATTGAGACGGCTAAATATACTTTAACAAGAAGTAGATTCTATCATTAGCATTGGCTCATGGCTGAACTAATTATGCTTTACTACAAAATAAAAGATCAAAGATAACACTGAGGAGAATAGAAATAGTTCAAAGATAGGGATGGAATTGAAAGTGAGCCCAGTAAACATCACGATATCTAATGGGAATAAGTCCTCCGCCATTATTTAATGTATGATTAATCCGCCAACTATCTTTGTTCTTCTCTTCTCTCAGCTGTATAACCCTTCTAGTCAAACATATACTGAGGTGTATAAAAATAGTGATAAGGTTGCTGAAGCAATGTAATATACACTATGTTAAATTTATGTATACACCTATTCTTTTCACTTCCCTGAACATATACGGAGTTGTTTTAGGGACAAGTCTGGTGATATTCTGCATTTCCGAAAGACCAAAACCAACAATGAATTGATCCTAGTAATAAATATTGCGTGTGTAGCCAAAGCCTGAAATAGTATTCCTATTAAACCATAGACCTCCATTGTTGTCCAGGAACTATTAACACATCAATGAGCCACACAGTTGCACTGGCTGACATGTTCCTTCATTACGATGAACATGGGTGCTGTAATTTATTTTGAATCGATTCCACATACACCACATAAATACTTGCAAGCCCACTGAACCTGCAGCTGGAAATAGTCCCCAACAAATGTAGTATTTACTATTGAGTAACATTGGCTAAAAACTGCACTGCCCAGCAGTAGGATTTAAAAAAAAAAAATCAAAGCATATATTTGAGGCACATTTTTAAACATTTCCGCAAGTCATGAAGTATTGAGACACAGACCAACACATTGTTGGTTTTGGTCTTTTCACTGGATTCATTGACAAAAGCAAAGATATTGAATGTCGGCAACCTTATCCTTTAACAAAAGCAGCAAAACAGAGTGTAGCCCATTGTCTTTTTTAACTGTGGACAACATATTAATATGTATATTACTAATTATACATAGTCTTTTGCTCGTCAACCTCCTTCTGCATAATGACAGATGTTGCTCTGTAGATAGAGGTCGTATGCAAAAATGAACTATCTAAAAAATTCAGCAGTAATTTCAAATCCACCCTTCTTATATTTTATCTACGGTAGATAGAATACGAATGTATGCCCTGTAGGTTTCTCCCATGACTAGTAATCTGCCTTGCAAAGGGGACTCCTGTACTGAATGTTTAATCTGCGCACAATATTTCATTTCACTTCGGTTGAAAGTGTATTATATGTCAGTATGTATTTTGTCACGTTTTACATTCTGACTGCGTCCAGTTTGGCCTCTATTGATTGTTTTAGTATGTTTTTCCATCCTCACAAAGTCTCAAGTCGTGATCCATGTCTCCACTTTTTACCGGACATCCAGATGTGGTTTACTAGTTCATGTTAGCCGGGCTCAGTGAGAAGGTTTCTACTGTAGGACGCTCTGTCTATATCTATGTTTCCATACCTAGAGGTGTCACTGTGCAGGAGTGGCAGTGGTCATGTCATTGAAGATAAATGTGCAAGGGTAAATTGCAGTGTGCTCCAAATCCCATTCCCCAATGAGCCTATTGATCAAAAGGGGACAGCAGTAGCCATGGGCCATCATATACGGTAGTGTGAAGACAAAGGCTACACAGGTCATTAAAGACAAAAAAAATGACATGTCATGGTAGTACCATAAAGCATGTTGTGGTTGGATGTATTTTGATCAAAGGTCTGTCACTGGCATGAGTCAATTCATATGGTTTGGTGGGCCTGATAGAAAGTTGTGTTGATTGTCTATGAGCCTTGCGTTCAGCCTCAAAGTGAGAGCTCTTCTATGAGAGCAATACCTAAGGCTCAAGTGGATGTCAAGGGCAATTTGACAAGTAGGAAATTAGAGCAATGTGTTTCAACAGGCGGAGAGAGCAGTTTTGTTCTGTTTCCCATTACGCTAATGGCACTAAAAAGTTAGTATGTTCATGCATGGATGTCTAATGGCCCTGATATCCCCCAGTGCTTCCTTGTAGGAAACCAGGGAACAGCCATACTGCGATATGATGTGTTTTTCTGTCTTCTTGATGAAAAAGCAATTAACAGAATATGTTTGCACTCCATGGGCAGAATCCCATCCCATCTAATTAGAGATAATTTTGATCGGTTACTTCCAAATCTGAGGCTCAACGAGGTTAAAGCTGTACAGAAGAAGAGGATAACTTACAGATAAAATGCTTCTTGTTGCTTCTAAGTGAAAACCAATCAACCAGTTTTGTGAATTGACTGTACTGTAAATATTAACATATATCTAAAGGCATGCATTTAACATTTATGTCTGTCCACATTTGTAATATATACTGAGGCTTCATGTTGTAAGAAAAGGAAACGGGGAATTTTGCAGATGTAAAGAATTGTTGGTCTCTTGCTGACCTTGCCTCCCTACCCCCCTCTCCCCAGTCCATTTGTGTCCTCATACATTTGAGCTTTATATTCTGTATAGAGAATGACAGCTGCAGCTTCTTTCTTTTACTGTGTATGGTTATATATTCCTTGTAACTAAATGATGCAGTACACTGGAAACGGGTATCATTTCTCTAGTTATGCTGCCTCTCATTCCTTGCCTGAGCTGTCTGGTCACTGATATTCAACATTAGATATTATTTACAGGATTTTGTACTTTTCATACTTTAATGGAAGCTTTTGAATGGTCAGCGGCTAAGATTGGCTTACAGGATCCATTTACCCACTTTATACCATAACTGGAACTCAACGTACATCTAAAGCACTAGTTGCAACAGTCCAGTATCGCTAGAAATAATTCTCATATTTGATGATTCTACATACGCCTCAAGGTTTAAAATGTGCCAACATTCAATGCCAATGCAGGAAGTAGTGTATGTTGTGGTGTCAGGGTGTGGGGGTCACAACAAGTCCTCCAAATTAAACAACAAAATAGGTCGTTTGTCCATGCCCCCTAGAACCGCACACAGAACTGTTTTCTGATCTGATGGTCCAGCGTGATTTGTCGGTGCCTTACAAAACAGTTACAAATCACTGTTTTATAATAAATCTGATTTATGATGGGACAACACTCTGGTTAAGTTTTGGTTAGGTTTACGCACAAAAACGGCTCGGTCAGGTTTGGGAAATATCATGGGTTGGGTTAAAATAAGTACTTAGTTAAGGTTAGGGAACCTCCGTCGTCATGGTTACAATAATAAACACCTTAAAACAACAACAACAACAACAACATTGACTGTCGGCTGGAAACGGGAAACCAACAGTGATCTCCCGTGTTAAAGTCAGGTGTTTTGTTAACCCATTCATCCACCTCAACCTCCTCCCTATGTGGAATTTGTCACCTTAGTTCTTCCTCTGCTCCCGTCATGATTACTACATCCACTAGAGGGGCTTCGTCACAACATCAACACACTGTATGTTATTTTTACCCTCACCATACTTTATTTGCCATAACCATGACCTCTCCCTAACTTTCACCACACAGTAGCTGCCATTCGCAGATACTGTAGGAAGTGAGAAAATGTTGTAACTGGGGATATGGTTGGGCTGAACACATGTATAGTGTGTCTGGACCCACCCTAATTAGAACTCTTAACATAATGATTTTGGATTAACACCTATTACAAACAATGTTGGTCACCACGATTATGGACAAAGCTGGCTATTGCTGAAGGAGCATTTTTCTGTGAGAAAAAAAATTGATAACAAGGCAACCGTGACCAACACTGGCCCATGCATCCATGTTTGCAGAAAATTACTACATGCAGTTTTCCTGAACCATTGGTCATGTGTACACACACTTTGATTAAAATTAATGGCTGACTGAAATGTTTGCTTACGGCCAGGTGGGGCGGAACGGTAATCAAATGCCGAGCAGCTCTTCACAGATGAGTTGCACATACAGTGGCTTCCCATGGTTGATCTGCTGTTTGTCATGACAGTGTTTCCCTCTCATAGCTGTAGACTGCACTAGTTTGTGTTATGTGAGCAAAGGATGATGAACAACTGCATATAAAGTCCATCCATACTAGAAGTACTGAATCTTTAAGTCTGTGTGATTACTTTGAAGGTCTATATTTTGGAAAGCATGCCAAGATTAAAACCATATTTAGGCTATTCAGAGAGATTAAATAAAAATGTTTATTGCCACAAAAAACTACTGTTGTACTGGCTGGCATACAGAAATTTCTAAGAAAGACTAAATCATTTTTGAGCAGCTCTTTTAAATCTATATGTGTATAACCACCTCTGCTTTTCTAGTACTTCAAAGTGTGTGTGTGTGTGTGTATACACAAATGTGTTTCAGCTTTGATTCAGCTTTGCTTTCAAACCCAAATAGAGTCACTTACTAACAAGAAAGTGACAGCCAAAACTTGCTCTGTAATGGAAGGAAAGGAAGAGTCGTTACATATTCTCGACAGCAGTCTGGCACAGATGAAAGGGATGTAGGGGGAAGCAAAAGGTCAGGCTCATTAAATGTCAGCAAAGAGCATCTTAATAATTGAATCATTCAGACAAAGAACCACATGATTTAGCTTTGAAGGGTTCTGAGGAGCCACTTGCAGTTACACTTGTAATTTTATAGTCACTAGAAACTGTAGATATAATATTAAAAGTGATTGTTGTACAGGACATTAACCTCAAAAGGCTTAACATTCAAAAACAGCTGCATAAGACATACAGTATATTGTTTGCCAATAAAGACATACATTTTTGAAAAGGCGTCTAGTTTATTTTCACTTGCTGCACTGCCTTTAAACCCTCTGTCAAGTGTCATCACCCCAGATGCAAATTTTCAAACAGATGTGTTTAAAGATCAAAATCTTTTGACATGCTTGTAAACAGATTTGGGCTGTTTCTTCTTTTGCAGTCTCTCCGTAATATAAGATAGTCGATATTAAAGCACTGATGGCACCACGCACAATAGTAAGGAGTCTAATTAGAAATGCAAGAGGGCTGATGGAGAGGTGATGTAGGCCCAGAGGGAGAGCAGCTCCTCTCACTGCTCAGGGTGAGAAGTTCAGCTGTAAACCTCGCTACAAAGAGTTTATTTAAACCATGATTACTCTGTGAATAGCATTATGCAAGAAAAATACTCCTTATTCACAAAGATGTTGTTCTTTAAGTTTCTATACCAAGAAATGCTGAATTTCTGAAACCTATGTTACCCCATGATGCGTCAGATAATTGATGCCAATTGTTCCTGAATTTGATGAATTTGTGTCTGTGATTACAATTACTATTACAGCATTACCAAGTAATCCTCAAAAAGCCATTGCAAATATAAGAGTGCTCCTGAATAAAGAATTTAAAGATTAAAACTTTTTCAATTGATGTAAATGCTATTAATGGATATTAAGGCAAACTTCATCATTAATCCACCCAGAACCACAAAAAATAAATAAATCAGAGAATATTGTAGAATATCATCAGAATCATGTACACTTCGTAACAATAATGACAAAGGCCTAAATGGAAATGTTCTTCAATACATTTTAAGACCATATCTGATCATATACTGTAAATGTATACTATATGCTGACCATTGTGTTTCATCAGCACCAAGAAGTGTCATAGAAATAACAGGACTTTTCACAGCTGAGGAATCTCATGCTGTTGTTTCATCACTGTTTATTAGCATCAACAAGCAGAAATGACTCACACACACCCACCCAGAGCTCCACAGATCCAGGCTGCATTTCAATGGAATTTGCTGTGGAAGTGTTCGTGTTGGCTAATAGTTTTAACTTCAAGTACTGACTCATGTACAGTATAGGGGTGAGAAATGAACCTTGTCTTATGGGCTAGACTTCCTACATACTTCCTGTATGTCCTGGTAAGATGGAGTTCTTTGACTGTAGTGAACCCCTTTAGGATTTTCACACCAGAAATGTCAAACAGTGGATAAACTCTTTCATCAGTCATCAGCCGGCTGTGTCAAAATGTGTTCACAAATCTCTGCTAGAACACGCAATTGTGTTAGAGACCCATTCTTCTTGTATCAATATTTCTTGAAAATGACAGAGTTTATTGTCACAATCATTTGTGTCTGAAAGCTTGCAACCACCTGTCAGAGAAAATCACACTTGAGACCAAACAGGATATTCTATTGTTCTGTGTTGATCCGTAAAACAAGCACAACCCAAGACAGACAGTTTGTTATCAATGGCTTACCGTAAGTATAAGAGCCTGTCCATAAATCCATCTCC
>NTHP01000572.1:287017-304998 GCA_003416845.1 Oplegnathus fasciatus | reverse complement strand
TGTGTACCTGTGTGAGTTTGTAACTGGTTTTGTGAGAGAGAGAGAGAGATAGAGAGAGAGAGAGAGAGAGAGAGAGAGAGAGAGAGAGAGAGCGAGAGAGCAAGAGAGCGAGAGAGAAGGATGAAAGGGATACCAATATACTGTAAAATCAGCAACACTACAGAGTGGACTTTAGCCAGAAGCAGTGGAGTGGAGTCAGGGGACCAGTGAGAGTTGAGCTTTATAATGTAAGAAAAGACTGAGATATGTGCACAGCTCCACTGGGAAAATCAACAAAGGTGCTGGGTGCTTGTATTATTTTTAGCCACACAGTACTAGCGGTGTGGCTCCAGGGATGAAAACTATTGGATGGCTGGCAATGAAATTTAGTACGTTACCATGATGAATTCTTCGGCCCTGACTATGTGTGCACGGCTATGCAGCAGGCTAAAAAATGCACGCATAAAGTTTGAAGCTGTTAAAACAGAACTGTGTAAAACACAAACTATTCAATTATGGCGATTACGGATCACAAAAAGATTATATACTGAAGAGTTCGACCAAAGGTACTGTAAAAATGAATTATTACAGTAACAAGAAAAACAGAACTTAAGTATAGAGTAGCCATCAAATGAGTTACACTGTGCCTCATGCCAGGAAGAATCAAAGTATCACCAGATCAACAATTCATCCCCATTAGTCATTAATCTAGTAAACATATAGAGTCCCCAAGAGTAGAGGTGTTCAGTACATGTATGAACAATTCTTTAATACCAAATCTTCAAGCTGAACTGACTCTACTAAATCACTATTGTCACTTAACAGATCAGTAGCTTTCAGCAGTGGAGCAGAGCATGATGGTGATACACTTTACTTCCTCATTAGAATTATGTATTTATTTAAAGACTGCGAAAGCAACAGAAACAATCATCACGTGATAACTTGAACCAGACTTGATAACCAAACTTTAACCAGAAACAGAGTGAACTACTGAACTGAAGTCGGTCAGTCAGCACTTTAACGCAGCGGTGGTATGAACGGTGATGCAATCTCTTAGCAAAGGAAAAAGTGAACCCACTATGTAACTGAACTGAACGAAACAATTCGAACCAGCAAAGTGAATCGTAAGTTACACCTCTACACAGTGATTCACCTAGAACATGTATTAGCAGCACTTTAGCCTCAGACAGCTGCTATTAATGGGTAGATTCGTTAACACAAGACTGATCTCAGAAAAAAACTCTTTTAAAGTCAAAAATAGCTGTAAAAAATAGAACATGTACTTTACATTTGGAGACTGAATAAAGCAGATTGTTGAAAATATTAGCGGCAAGTTAAACTGCAGCTGCGATTGAACTGTAGCAGTAAGGGTTGCCACTAGCAACAGAGGGTTCAACTGAAATCAACTACTGGTTGCAGAACAAGACCGACAAGATATGTTAACATCCTAAAGGTGAATTCAGAGAGTCTGCCATAATTCTCTGTGGTAAATATACCCTGAACACAAAGTAGACAGTACTGTAGTAGTGTGCAGAGGTTAGCCGTAACATGCACTCTGACAGTGTGTGTACAGTATGTGTGTGTGTGTGTGTGACAGTTTAGACTTTGACTGATCAAGGACTTCAGTCCTGTGATTTTATTTTCAGACCCTCTTCTTTCCCCCCTTGATAGTGTAATGTAAGAATATGGAGTCATACAGCTTCAGGAATTGCTCATTTTTTAAAATTCTCTTTCAGCTGCGACACCTTTTTGCCAAAGTGGAAGGAATCTGCATCTGGCATTGTACGTAATCAGAACACACCTCAACTGTGGGTATGGCAACGCGCTAACATGTTAATAAAAGATACTGTCCTCACCAGAAAACAACTCATGTTTACATTAACCTGGCAAGAGCTCTTGTGGCCATGTGAATTACGATTCTTGTCTGGTTTGGAGCAAAGGCGCAAGCAGTGTCACATTGCTGTTACTTACTGGGGAGGTCCTAGTGGCTGTTCGGAAGTGAAGCATCTGGCTTAGACACAGAAGGCATCTTATTTTGTACCAACAATCAAAACTGTGGTCTTTTAACCATGACCGAGATCCTTTCCTAACCTTACCCAAGTAGTGTTTCTTTTAACCATGACCCCGATTTTAGTGTTTTTGTCTAAATCTAATTAAACCTCAACAATAGTGGTGACAGATCAGAAAACAATCATATGAATAATTTTTGTAATCATCATATGCATTTGGGAGGCACTGATGATGTATGTATTGTACGTTTTGTGCTTTGAAAAAGATTTTTTTTAAAAAACATAGGATTGAGCCACTTTAACAAATTAGAGATGGTCTTGAAGCAACCTGCAGCCTTGCCAACACAACACTTAACACTTAGTTATTCCTTGATTGATTCATACAGATGGCTGCATTCATTCAAATTCAGACATCGAAGGACAGACACGGGTAATTTAGAAGACTGAGGAATTGACAGCATGCTGGTTTCCATCTGACAAATGACAAATCATTGGTGAGCAAGGACACCTTAGTGTGTCAGTAAGCAATCTGTGTGAGAGCAAACAAACAATGGCCAAAATGATCTTTTAAAGTAGGCCATCTTAAAACTATTGTTGTTAGTACGTTCTGTGGAGAAAAACTCAGACTGAGTAATAGCACAGGGAAGTGGATAGTCAGACAGTGGGAGCAGAACCACTGGTTATATCCCATCCCATATTTAACCATAGCTTGATAATTATAACCCGGTGAAGTCGTCAAAATGATAGCCATCACTATAGCTTCATTTCCTAATTGTTGCCTACACTATTACAAGGGAAGATCCCTCAGGATCAGCTCAGCTTTACTCTTGAACTCCCAAAAATATCCTCCACAAAGTCCTCGATCCCGCAGCCCCTGACGATGCGGTTTATGTGACTCTTAAATACAGCTAAGAAGCAGTAAGATTGGTGGATCAGTGACTGGCTACGCACACTCATGAGAACACGGGGCATCAGCAAAGCTGTGCCTCGGAGGGGATTGAACCCGCCATCTGTACTCCAGAGCTTCAGATCATGACAGATCGCGAACTGTTAACAATTGTATCAAAAGCATGGGGTGCAATCAGCTGTGCTACAGCAGGGGTCGGTAAGAAATCAAATCCATTATGAACTAGAGCGTTTTCCTTGTTTCCTTCTACGTTTCCTTCTGTCTTTCCGTGTCCCTTCCTCTCTTTACTTTCACTGGGGCCTGTTGGTTATTCCTGTCAGTGGCTGCCTGAGCCTCACTGGAGCTTGTATCAACTCCTTCCTCTCCCCGGTGTGACATTCATAGCATTACAATTGAGCCATCAATCTGTCAAGCCTTACCCCTGCTAAGCCACGAGCAGTGGGAAGCACAGGGAAGGGACAAGTTTACCTCTGTGTCTGTTTTGCTTTGTAGTTGGGGCCTAAGAACCACAATAAGTCTCAGACATGATGTAAAATAGATAAGCTTTTAGTTGCCAGCTGAGGCAAGCCATTCAGTCGTCATTTTTCACCCTCATTTCCCCATCCACCGCTGGGTATTTTTTGCTGATGACTGACTTGGTGATAGCTGTTGGCTTCTCATTCTCATTATTTTTTTTCTCCACCACCCCCACTGCTACCTCTCATACACACAAACACACACACACACACACATACACACACACTCCTCCTCTGCCGTTTCCCAAATCATCTCTCTTTTCTTTCTCTTTATATTTGTTCCCCCTCTCCCTCCCTCCCTGGGTAATGTCAGACTGAGCTCCTGTAAGGAGGAGATAAAGCCCCCCAGCAGGGCAGGACCACAGCTGTCGCCTTCTGACTTCCTGGACAAGCTCATGGGGAAGACGTCAGGATATGATGCCCGCATCAGACCCAACTTCAAAGGTACAGTATATGCCAAGGCAGACCATCACAGTAGCCCTGTAGAAAGCACCAACACTAGAAAACAAAACAAAGACCAGTGCATCTGTGCTGTGAAAGCTAAAGAGCTGACCATTCTCATGTGTGTGCTGGATGTTATTCTGTCAAAAACTCAGTTGGACAGGCAAGTTCTAGAGTAACAAGGAGCATCTTTTTCCTATGATTTCTAAGCGGATTTATGGACGCGTATGTGTGATGGATATCAAAGATAATGTCAATCCTGTCACACTGAATCTATCATTATGTGTATCATGTCTGTGTATTTAGATTTGACCGAGTCACGTGGTATCTATTCCTCACATCTCTCCCTCCGCACCCCTCTGGGTTTAGGCAACAAAAGCACTTTGGTTAAGTCACTATCGACTTCAATTTTAAATCAAGACCACAATCCTACCGAACTGTAACCAAGTGCTTTGAGCTTTTAAACATACATAGAAAAAACGTTAAAAAAAACGTTACCCATGCTGTAGTTGCTAATGAGCGGATGTTGTGTTGCAAGAGCTACTTCCAGGATATTGTAGGGCAAAGAAATTAAATATGTTGTGAAAATTTTGCAAAAATGCTTCCTCATTACAATTCAGGTGACACTTCTCACTAAATGTGTTTGTTGTTGAAAAGTAGCAGCATGCAAACATTATTTCAAAAGTCAGGGTTGCACTCTGATGATTTTCTCAGAGATCAGAATGTGTGCAGAAGCATCTCTGTGACCTTCCTTACTCTTAGTTTTAACAATCCCAACGTTATCTGTCTTTTCCCTAGAATTTTTTCTCCAAACTTTTTTGCAAGTTGGTTTCAGTAAATGAGATTTATTTGGCTGTAATTACACTTGAAAGTGACAGGCCTGAAAAAACACATACTTTGTCCTAGTGGCTTTTAACAGCAGGCTTTTCAACAGGAGAACCGGAGCTGGCGTGTCGCAACATTTTCAGTCACAGTGACTGTATGAAGATGGAGAGTAATGAAGAAATTGCTGTAAATCTTAAAAAGCCACAGGAGATATACAGTATAATACGTATTTATTTTTACGTGTACAGCAGTGTGATCTCATGAATCCCACTTGAGGGGAAAGATGTGTAAATTCAGTCTTTTTTTTCTTCCCTCAGGCCCACCTGTGAATGTCACCTGTAATATTTTCATCAACAGCTTCGGGTCCATCACAGAAACTACAATGGTAAGAAGACCATGGAGATTTCAAATGTTTCACATCACATGTTAGAGAGGCAAGCGTGTCTTAAAAACAGCATTATGTTAAAAAATCTCACTGTAGTTTATTTCTTCCTAGACATGATTATGGATTATGGTTTGTTTTAATTGTGTCTCCATATGATTTATATAGAAATCTTGAAAACACCCCTTCCCCTTTCTTTCCCACCAACTTCTTTACTAATCCACCCAGTGCTGAAGCCGTTTCCTCATTTCTGTGTTTCCTGGAGCATAACAGTGCAACCTTCAGAGACCAATGGGTCACTGACATGCTGATAATGAACTGTCCACTCTGCAATTAAAATGAAAAATTGAGAAAGTGAATGAAAAGGGGTATGGGAGAGAGGACAAGGGGTTCAGGGAGAAATGGCTGTCCTCAAGTCCGCATTTACAGTGTTATAGCTGCTGGGTCAGCACAGTACAGCAGTGAACTGTTTAAGGGTGTCCGAGGGAGGCCCAGAGGGTCAGACTTCCAGTCAGGTCAGCCCAGAGAACGAAAACACTAATGATATCATTGTATGTGCTGGTGAAGCATGCTTTTTATTCTGATAAATGAAGTGAACAAGTAAGAAGAGAAACAATCTACAAAGCCCAAAGATGAATTCTGAATTAATTGCACAGATTAGAATTCTAATTTAATTACTCATGTCTGCTGGCTGCAGGCAGGAGTGATTGTGTTCAGTACTTGTCCTTGGCTTGGCTTGCATTGCCAACCCTCTGCTCACCAGCAGCACATGGCTGCAACGGTTGAACAAATAGTACACCATCTTATTCAGTCCGTTACTTTAGTAAAATGTGATGAATATGGTGAAGCAGGGGCATTTAGTGATGACTTTATTATCCTGAACCACTGAGATGGATCAGTCTTTAATAACTCCAGTGTTTGCACCTATTATCATGATTGGCAGATATGTAAACATTAAATAGTACTGTTATTTACAGACAGTATTAGTATTATTGTCTGAGAAAATGGCATTTTTCTACTTATAATTCAACCATTTGACTGTTTCAAATCCTCTAAGACTAATTGTTCACTGTGCGCTATGCTGCCCAGCTAAGTGAATTCATTCACTTGTCAATAAAGGAAATAAAGCACAACAGACATGTGTATTGTAGTCAATTTCTGTCATGAATTATATCATTGAACAAAGTTTTAAATAGCTAAAAAAAAAATCAGTTTTGTAGATTTAGACTTTAACGTGATATTCCAACCAAGAAAGGTGAATGTTAAAAGTTTCATCATAGTTTCATCTTTCATGGAGTACAACAGCTTTGGTCAGTTTAAATTCATTATTAGTTAGAATGGACTCCAATAGTGGCCAGTAACAGAAACTTCTCAAATCACTACTGAAGAATGATCCACTTCTAAGCTCTCCATCTGTACTATAACCTTCACTGATGATATATTTTCCATTAACTACCCTGAGTTCTTCCACAGGACTACAGGCTCAATGTATTTCTACGACAAAAATGGAATGACCCTCGTCTGGCGTACAGCGAATACCCAGATGACTCCCTTGATCTGGATCCATCCATGTTGGACTCGATCTGGAAACCTGATTTATTCTTTGCAAACGAGAAAGGAGCCAATTTCCACGAGGTCACCACTGATAACAAGCTGCTACGGATTTTCCAAGATGGCAGCGTTCTGTACAGCATCAGGTAACTAAAGATAATATTCCCAGAATTTAAAGACTGGAGCCATTGAGTACTGTTATGGCCAGTTGGAGAATGACAAGGGCTTAATCCAGACCTAGCTGCAGTGGGATGTGTAAAATCCTCTGCATGTCATTCATTCATTCATTCATTCATTCATTCATTCAAGTGCTTTGATATAATCAGATTGTCATTGTCTCACTCTGGGAGGCTACTGTATATTTAAAAATTACTTTAAAATGTACATTGAAGGCCCTGTGATAGACTGACGACCTGTCCAGTGCGTACCCCGCCTCTCGCCCAATGCCAGCTGGGATTGGCTCCAGCACCCCCGCGACCCTCTAAAAAGGATAAGCGGCATAGATTATGGATGGATGGACATTGAAAATGAGCAGCATTTTTAATAAGATGCTGAAGATGGACATTAATTTGTATCTCAATACAAACTGCTTCAGTGGTATTATTGCCATGATGGTATAAGAATTGCTATACCTTTAAATATAACTGCACTTACATTCATATCATCAACGTGAAACAAGTGACCATAATATACATAAAAAGGGGGTTGTGTAATTTTGGAGAGGTATATCTGGGTACATTTCTGTCAAATCAAGTGAAGAAAATGAATGCAACTCATTCTGGTCCAAGTAGGCAGATGGCAAACAAATCCCACTCATGCATGACCTCTTGACCACAACTGCAGCAGATTGCTGAATTACCAATCACACACCCCCTACAGCACCTTTCCGCCCACTTAAGCGCACTGCAGGTCACCAAAATATAAATTGGGTGCAGGTGTGGAAAAAATGCACCAGTGGCGAGTGCATAAATTTGAAGTTTAATGACACTCTACACCGGATGGGAAATTTGCAGATGGCTTATTAAACCATAACATACAAGAAGACAACGGCTTTTGTTCCCATCTTACAAACTATTTAGTTGACAAACCAAATCTTTGTACATTTCAGCGATGAAAGCAAGTTCAACACATTGTTTTGGTTCCAAAGTGGTCATTTTGCCTATGACAACACAGTAATTTCACCCCTCTATGGATACCCTCTTCAAGCTAATATTTATACGTTTTAATAGGATTTCACTTCTATGTTTGCTTTTCTGAAAGGTGAAGAAGAGTGAGAGTCGTACAACATAAATCCTCTGTTGTACTCAGACTCAACAGTAATGCAAATACAGATAATCACCACCTCATTCCACTGATTTACTGTGTCCTCTAGATTTGCTTACTAACTGTGTATTTGTGTAATTATGGATCAAACATCTTTGTGTGCTCTAAATACATGACACAATTTAGACAATGTTACAGTAGGAGAGTCAATCACATGGGTATTTGTAGCTTGTTCTTCAGCTGGTGAAAAAGATATTGTGTCATCATAACACAGTAGCAAATGGGTGCCTGTGTGTATAGCCTACTGCTGGCGGCTCTTGTCTCGCCCCTGGGCAATGCATTATGGCAGGTAATTACACAGCTTTCCTCCAGACAGACTCCCAAACAGCGCTTTCTCTCTTCTTTGAGGATTCATGAAGGCTTAATGCATCAACAGCACAACAAATAAAAGTAGGGATTCCAACGCCAATTACTTTGCCATTACTGTGGTGCGACGAGTAATCAAATGCCAGAGTAACTCGATATGTTTTCCAGTCTACTGTTTTTAAAGGAAAACCTGTTTAGTTTTTTCATTTGTCCGATTTTATTGCATTGAACACGTACCGACTCCTGTTTCATAATTTGCAAAGTATCTTAGCGCTCATTTATAATAATAATTATTCTTTTAATCTGTTATCATTTCTCCTTGTGTTTTGGTGTCTTTTCCTTGAGCCCTTTTGTGCCTTTTGACATCCCCTATTGCTCCTCTTCTCTTTTCCAATCTGTTTTTCTGTCTCAGGCTGACTCTTACCTTGTCCTGCCCTATGGACTTGAAGAATTTCCCAATGGACATTCAGACCTGTACCATGCAGCTTGAAAGCTGTGAGTCTTCTTCTCTTCTTCCTGTTCCTTTTGTCTCCCTTTCCTCTTTTTATCTCCCCCCTGGCTTGTAAAGTGTCTAACCTTGCTATATTCCAAGAGATAGGAACTGTATCGTAACTTTGTCTTTCGTAAATTTGTCTCATTATCGCAGTCCATGTGGAAAATGGTTTATGTTTTCTAAATGCAACTCATGTGTTGGTGGTTATTCATTAATAAATAATACATAAAATAGATATAGTTGGAATGTGATTGCCACCATTAAGCTAGTCAGTCATCCAATTCGATTCAGAAGCCTTTATTGGCATGAAAGTCTCAAAAACGATGCAGCCAAAGCATCAAAATACAATTGTCCTAATACTTGGAGTCAGTCGTCCATGCACTGTGGTGTTGCAGGGGGGGAAAAGAAGCACAACTGACCATTTGCTAACCCCCTCCCCTGAACAGCGATTGTCCAATCATAGCTTGGACAATTGCAAAAACGTAGTAAAAGATACCCCATATATAATCGTAAAAACCATACCCTATAAGAATCTGGATGCTGTTGTTTTTTTTACCCTCTCCAAAACCAAAAATAGAATGGCAAAACTGTAAGCAATTAATTAAACAGTGTGTTTGTCTGCTCCGACAGAAGCTGCAAGCATTAGCATGTCAGGCTAAATATCTTACAGTAGCCCGGCACGACCTCCATTGCCAGAGGCATTTCATATTACATTATTTTGTGGGGTTACAGGCTACATTAAAAAAAAAGCCCTGTAGCAACAGTAAGGGGTTTCAGTGCTTAGCTAATAAACTATCAATTGTTTACCATTCTTTACTTGTTCACATTTATCCAACTAAGATGGAAGGAGTCTCTGTCTGTCCTTCGATTATCTCGACAACTGTTCATCCGATCAACTTCACACTTGGCAGATGTATTGCTGAGGACCTAAGGAAGTGCAGAGTCAAATGTGATGTTGTTTGGATGAGCGGTTCTCGAGAAAGCTGCATGCAGCAATACCGGAGGACAAGCAATCGGCCCGTTCCGAACAGGCATGTTTTGAATGGGCACGGCACTAGTATTTATTAAAACTGGGAAGTTCAAGAAATGTACAAAAGGCATTTGAAACCTTTTAAAATGCCATTACGTTGATAAAACGTAGGGTAAGAATAATATTCTCCCCTTTCAGTCTTCCTTTGCCTTTGAGCACAGATAGCATCTGCCCTCATGAAACCAATTTCCAGGATATAAATAATAAAACTTTAATTTTGTGTCCCTTTTATTATGTGACCCACCCCCAGTGCCTAGAGGTGACCTAATTTCCCGTCAAAAGGACAAAAGAATTTAAGTCTAGCAAAAGGGAGGCGACAGAAAGAGCACTCGTACCATGAAGTCACTGCACCTTTTCAGAAGCATTTCTCACAAATAAATAAGTCAAGCTGAATGCTGGAATCTCTACCGACGTGTTTTTCTGATTCAACAAGAACAAGAGGTTGGTTTGTATAGAACTAGTTACTCCTTCTTTGTACAGGAGGCAGCATGATTAATTTCTGCAAATGAACGCAGGAACAAACAGATAAATAAAAACAATAAATTTAGTGTGTCAGCCAGCACAAAAACAAAAATATAAAGATATTTCACCCGTTAGGAGTGTGAGGAAGAGGAAACAGATACTTAAAGCAGCAGTGTGTGGGTGTGTGTGTGTGTGTGTACGCATTTGTGTTTGGGTAAGTGTATCACATGACACTGCCATTAGAAGAGACGTAATCATTTCTGATTAAAGGCCTGGTGAGGATACTTGGCCTTGTGTTGACAAGTGCGAGTACAACACCCAAGGGTGTGATCACCTTGGCTAGAGCTCGATGTTAAGAGGACATCATAGGTTTTACTGCCACTACTGGAGCTGTGGAAACGGCGTCTGTTCAACATGAGAAATCGAGGAAGAGAGATAGAGAGGCGGGTGATGAAAAAAAAAAAGAAAAAAAGAAGAGAGTTATCTTTGGGGTTTGAGAGAGCCAAGGCCAATCTTCTTTTCTGGCCTTTCATGCCACAGGCTTATATAGATATATAAATAGAACCAACCATAAGATTCTGCCTTATTCCGACACATCAAAGCCCCATATATGCAGCTTATACCACTTCGCTTTCCCTTGAGCCATTAGTGTCCAGTAACCTCAAATCTACTTTGTAACTTACTCTGTAAGTGCAAAGCAAGACTAAGACACCGAATCTAAGGCATAACCGTGGCTGCATTAAGATGGTGGCTTTCATTAGGTGAACGGCTTTTTAGCATGAAAAAGAAGATGGCATGCGACTAACAGTCACTACTCTACCTTACTAAGATATTCCAGACAGTCTGCCTCATGAATTTCATTTATTTTATTGCACCTTGAACACTATGTCAATTACAGTTTGACGCCTCTTAGCTGTAGCTGGCGGAAGAAAAAGACGACCATTTCATTATCTTAGGAAAGCATTGGTATTCCCCTTGCTCGTTACAGCAGGATGTGTGAATGACAGTGAATTCTCCTCATGAACAAGATAAGTGTGTTTTAATGGTGTTGTTCTTCAGGCGTGTAGCGTATAACATCTTGAATAATTGATGGCTTTGTAACTAAGGCCTGAAAGGGTCCCAGTAGACATAAGTATTATTCAGATATGCGATGAATCCTGCGTTGTTGTTGCATGTGGCATGCATTTTTAATATACTTATAATCAGGTAGCTGTGAGAAGGAGGAGTGTAGCCCTCAGAAGGAGCAGGCAGATCAACTGTGTGTGGAAGCAAAATAATTATTGACTCATCCTGAGTGGTCTTTACCACTAAACTGTATATTCACTTGCAAAGATAAATACATTTTCCAACATGTTACAGTTTGCACATTACTGCTGGTGTACATGGATGGTAGTGTGCATGGGAAAGACTACATACACTAATCAGCTCAGTATGTGTGCACATACAGTATCTCCCACTGTCATAGTCAGATATGCTCCTCATGTCCCCCCCTTATTCTGTAACCTTCAAGCAACCGCGACAACACGACTGTAGCTGTGGTGGGTGACCTTTACTGTGACAAACATGATGGCAGAGGGTAGCTGGACAGATGGGCAAAAGCAACATTACATCACCACATATTCTTCTTCCTCCTCCTCCTCCTCCTCCTCCTCCTCCTCCAACAATACACAGCCTTGTGTTGATGTCTACTTGCAGCACATTTGCTGAAATATTAACAAAATGATGTTGAAAATGTCCAGTTGCAAGAAAAATGCATCACTCTTAATTTTACCTAGTTTTATAAAGATTTGACATGTCCAAGATATTGTATAGTAGAAACGGTCTAGGCAAAAATAATGAATAGAGGATCTTTGGAAAGTGAAAATGTAAAATTGTAAAATGCATGCCATGATGAAATAATGAGATGCAACATCTTACCAAGCTACGCCAGAATTTGTATGTGTAAGATGCATGGAAAGAAGAACAGGAGAATTCATAATCTATTCTAGTCAACATAATCTAAGCTAAAGTGAAAAAAAGATGACACATTTCTTACTATTTCTCCCTTATTTAAAGATCTTCTCTCTCCTCTTTATCTCCTCTGTTCTCTTTTCACAGTTGGTTACACCATGAATGACTTGATCTTTGAGTGGCTGTCTGAGAACCCCGTTCAGGTGGCTGATGATCTCACCCTCCCCCAGTTTGTGCTAAAAGAGGAGAAGGATTTGGGCTACTGCACTAAGCATTACAACACAGGTACATTATGAATTCCATTTAAAAAGGTGCTGAGAAACCAGGGACCCCACACTGAAAATCCAAACTGTAATTGAGTGCTTCAGCTGATTTCTTCTCCAGCGGCATGTAAAATTAGATATATGGTAGAGATTCAACAACTACAGCAACTTGAACTCTGCACACTGTTGGTTCTTGTTGGGATTTAACCTATGACTTGTTGTATGGTTAGCACTTGCTTTAACTAAAATGAACTGTGTATTTAAAAAACAATTTAAGCAAGACAGTTGAATGTACTATGTCATTCGTCTGCAGGTAAATTCACCTGCATTGAGGTGAAGTTCCACCTGGAACGTCAAATGGGCTACTACTTGATCCAGATGTACATCCCTTCTCTCCTCATCGTCATCCTCTCATGGGTGTCTTTCTGGATAAACATGGATGCCGCGCCGGCCAGAGTCGGTCTGGGCATCACCACTGTGCTGACGATGACCACACAGAGCTCTGGTTCAAGAGCCTCACTGCCCAAGGTGGGTCTGGAGACTGGTGACCAACATGTATGATGGTTTGTACGCAGTGGAAGGTGGATTCTTTGTTTACTGAGCAAACTGATCAGCCAGAGATTCAGGGAATGAATTACCGTCAGATGAACAAAATTTTGCATCGCTGCATTTTTTCTATTTTACAGAGTCGTACAGTGTCCTTTTCTTGCTTACTGTATGTCTGAAAATCAGTGGAGCACAAATAAAATATAAGTTCTCTGCTATAAAACTTGAAATATTGGTCACAGAAACTAATAAACATAACTGTAATCATGTGCTCCTCTTCCTCCAATAAGCAAGTGTGTATGAGAGGAAATAACCTTACATAATGCTATCAGCTCAACAAAAAGGTCAGTGACTAAATAAAAATAAAATCTAATAAACACATTATGGCCTGAGTCAGAAACATGTAGACTATTCTGACATTTTGCTCTGACATATCCACCAAAAAGTGATACATGATTTCGAAATACCATTACCTTTCATACCTGATATTTCCTGACAAGACCGACCCAAATGCTCTGTGAAACAAGTGACAGACACACACTGGATTTTTGGTTACTGAGGACTGCAAAAGGTATGCAGTTTGTGTCTGCCAAAGTTGGGTAAAAGAGGCATTTAGAGGGGGTTTTGGATTCGGACGACCTGTTATTTAGTCATGAAATGCTGACTTTGCATGAAGCAGGACAAGACCTGAGAATCTAATTAGGGAGCAGACAAACGAGGGCCAGGTGGGGTGAGGACACTGGCATGTGAAAGACATGCAGGGCAGGGCACACAGTACCTGGGGAGAAGGTTAGGAGAGACAGACTGTATTATACCATCATGACGGTAAATACTGTTATCTGAAGGTGTCCATTAAAAATGTGCTCCAGAATACCATGGCGATTGTTCTGGCCAACAGTTTAACTGACGTTCTAAATCAGTGCACAAGGTATATTAGATTGCTGGTAACCATAGCAACAGCACTTCAACCTGGTGCTACATTACCACTTAACGTTTGCTGCTGGTTGTAGATTTTGACTGCATTTTGTGTGCATGTTGACCCTGAACCCTCTGTTCACACTCACAGCTGGAAGCTGCCCAGTACAACCTCAGACTGCCAGCCACTAAGCAGCTCCACTGGAGCAGTTGGGGCTTAAGTGCCTTGCTCAAGGACACCACAGTGGTGGTAATGAGGGAGGGGGAGCGCTGCTCTTTCACTTTCCCCACCCAGATTTAACCAATGGTTCCCAAACTTTGTGGCTTGCGACCCCTTAAAATGAAGAGATGTGTACTTGAGACCTCCTTCCTTCTTAGGTTGTTTCATTTGAAGGATTTTTAGAGGCCTGAAGAGGTCAAAGTATCCAGTATTTGACAAGAAAAAAAAAACTGATTTCCTTAAAACAAGTGAGAAAACTTGCATTTACAGTGACAGTTTCAGTCTGTTTCCTTTGGAAATCTACTTGTTTCCAGAATTTGCTAGAGGATCTGTATCTTGACACAAAACAGAAGATGGCAGGTTGCTGCGCTAGAAAGAAGAACAATTATTTAGAAAATACTTGAAACAATAGATTTACGTTAGAAAAAAGGAAGAAATATTCTCACTATTCTTCACCTGTTTTTTAAGATCATAATATTTTAAAAGGACTCAAGTTATTGGCAAAAATTACTACGTAATAAGATTTTTTGCAGTGATATTGTGACCCCTCCGACTTTACACTGACGTGTGACAGCTGGAGTATGAGACTGTAATACAGTGCAAGTGTTGATTAAAACATGGCTGAGGTGTTTCCAGTGTTCACAAGAGGTACGAGTTTGTACCCTACTGATGTGTCATTTCCTGTTTTTTCCCCCCTCTTATGCACATTTCTCAGTCGGCAAACTGCTGCTCAATTGAGCGAAGTTTCCATACAATGCCTGTTCAGTGGGCGTTGTTGATTTGCTGTGACATATCTTCTCTCATCAACGACCCGGCCGGGGCTCTCCTCAAGTCTTAGCCGTGACCTGTCTCATGGCTGTGTGTCAACTGCCCACATCCCACTGACTCATTACAATTCTTGGCCATCCCAAAGATGCGTGTCTTTACGTGCCAGAGCTGAGGAATGGGTAGACTGAACAACATTGGCCTCATTGATTGGCTGTTGATGACTCTGTGTGACCTTGTCTGTTCCCAGGTGTCCTATGTGAAGGCCATTGACATCTGGATGGCGGTGTGCCTCCTGTTCGTGTTTGCTGCCCTGCTGGAGTATGCAGCAGTTAACTTTGTCTCAAGGCAACACAAGGAGTTCATCAGGCTGAGGAAAAAGCAGCGGCAGCAAAGAATAGTAAGTGTAAATCACACACACACACACACATACACACTAACACACTCTGTCACACACTGTAGCAGATTCTCAAAAATAAGCACAAGACGCACGCGCACACACACACACACACACACACACACTCTCCAGTCCTTGTCAGCCTCTATAACATTGACGTATGCCTCTTGTTATTGTGGGACGCTGTATATTCAGGAACTGACAACATCAACACGCTACAGCTGGCTGTCATATTACATGAGGAAGATCTGCTCATTTCAGTTCAGCTCGTTTCCGTGGTGAGCACTGACCTGCGGAGAGCCTTTGTGATCCCTTCCCGCTGTCACTACATTTGACACAGAGCAACTACCAACCCTGTGGCACCGGGATACCCCAACCGTGGGTTCACACTGCAATACTGATACATTTCTGTATTCTGACCTGTTGTGGGCAGTGTGAGACACTTCGTCTGCATTTTTCACTGCTGTTGTATACACAAATATATACAAACATATCTGTTTTAATGAGTTAATACAGCAAGCTAGCAAGCGCTAATTAGATAGCTGTATTTTCTTAGACACGTCCCTTCAAATACTGATATATTTTTTAAGTGTTCTTCTGTACCACACTCTATTAAGGCATGCATTAAATCACTTGAAAACTTTTCTTGAAAAAGTTTTGGGGGAAAAAAACACAACTACTTAGGTAGTATTAACACTTAATCACTTAAAAACCCAGCTAATCTGCTTTATCAGGATTATGTGGATGTGGTTTGTTCAGATTTGATTGAGAGCGGCCTGGTAACAATAACCTTAAACAACCCCACAACTGTCATCAGATTTAGATTCCAAAATTGCAAAGTCTTGATTGGTGCACAATTGTACATGAGCTCCCTTATTCCAGCTGAGCCCTGTCCACTTCAAACCAGTGAGAAGAGCAAAGACAAGACAGCACAGACAGAAATCTGTCATATAAAATAACCAAAACTGTTCTTATTTCGGCAGAAAATTGCGCATTCATGAAGGATCCCCTCGCTCATAGGAAGAACCTGATTGAGAAAACAGGTTTTCAGGGCCTTTAATGAAAGTTGTAATTAATGTTTATTCATGGTGATAATTTATGAATGCGTTATAGATCAATAATAAACCAGTCGTAAGAACAATGGTTGGGTTGCTACGTTGTGAAAAATATCTTTGACTTGTGTAAATCCTCCTCCAGCATAATATGCTTCATTTTTTAAATTGGCTCTTGGATTTATGAAAAAACACCACCGATGGAGTGTCCGACCACTTACTTTCTGGAAAAAAAACTGCAAAGTATCCCTACTAAAGTCAATGTATTAAACAATTAACATTTACAGCTCAAGATTTCGTGGATTATTGTACTGGTGGAACCATTTAAAAATGACTTACTAACATTTATCATCCTGGAAGAGGGATCCTTCCTCTGTTGCTCTTCCTTCCATTTTCATTCCCCATTAAAGGGTTTTTGGGAGGAGGGTCTTATCCGAATTGAGCGTCTAAGGACAAAGGGGGTATACAGATTGTAAAGACCCTTGAGGCAAATCTGCGATTCATGCAATTGGGCTATATAAATAAAATTGACATCATTTGTCATCAACACATACTGTACATCCCCTAAACTGGATCCATATCTTGAATGACGATTATCAAAGCAAACAGCTTGTAACTTGACAAATAAAAGCGTTTACAGGGAGGTGGAGAGCCCTTTTGTGACAGAGAGAGGTTTGTCTCAAGAGAAACAGACGGGACATCTTGAAAATCCCATTAAACAGCTCACAGGCTGGGAAGCTTCCCAGACTCATGGCAAAGTTCCCTGTGAAGGCAGAAGAGTCCAGCAGATTTACTGGGCAGTCTGCCCTCCTGCATCGATACAGGAGAGAGAAAGTGATGGTTTGCAGAAGAAAGGACTTCCCCTGTCCACATCAGTTGCACAATTACTCCCACTGAGGAGCTTGAGGTCACAAACTATCCATCTGAGAGGTATTGACGCATGACCCGATGCGTTGTACGAGAGAAAGGTTGGGAATCTGATGGAGTGTACAAATCCCAGACTGACCTGGTTTAATCAATGCACACAGCTTTGTGGTTGACATCTTCGTACTTTTAAGCCAAACAGCTATACCAAGTATATCTACACAGCCTTCAAAATTACAAAAATAAAAAAATAGAGCTTCCATTTATAGTCTTTACAGAAATAACTTGAACTGGCTCCTTGAGGATTCTTTATTCGTCTTCAAAGCCAGTTCCCTAAACTAAACAGCCACAGATAATGTCCTGTATTATCACACTCACAGTGCCTCTTTAATTAAAAGCTGAGAATGTCTGCTCGAGTTTGTTGTTTGAATTTGAAGTCTGCATCTTTAATCACTTTATTTTTGGCATGGCACAGGTAGTTCTTTCTTTTAAATGAAGCGGGGGAAATTCTTGTTCCCAGCGAAATGTGAAGGCCCGTGTCCAAAACCAATTATAAATTCAACACTAATGAATGTCTCTTACAAGAGACGACCAAACTCTTGTTTTACAGCAAAAGATGAAATAAGGAGCAATAACTCTTTTTGTCTACCTTCCTTTCCCATGGAGGTGTTTGCCAGTCAGCCTGGGAGTGTCGAGTCGCTGCGGAAAGCGAATGACATCCCTGGTAACAGCTCAACCTACAGGAATCTGAATCAGCACTGCAGCGCCTGTGCCAGGGTAAAAAAA
>NTHP01000572.1:268188-286102 GCA_003416845.1 Oplegnathus fasciatus | reverse complement strand
GGGGGGGGGCATCTAGCCTGGCTCTATCAGAAGGTATCAAAATCCACCTACCAGCACCTCTAAAGATCACCTGTTAACAGGTTACATCTTGTTTGTTTAATTTGTTACCTTCAGACAGAGCCAAGCTAGCCGTTTTCCCCCCGTTTCCAGTCTTTATGCTAAGCTAAGCTAACTGGCTGTAGCGTCATATTCACCAATCAGATATTACAGTGGTGTCAATCTTCTGATCTAACTGTCAGCAAGAAAGAGAAGCGCATTTCCCAAAATGTCAAACTATTCCTTTTAGTTTTTACAATTCTTTTAGTTTAGTGTTTAGCATTATTTATATCTAAACAGGACAACTCAGATTGTCACTATCACTCCCTGAAAACAACCAGCTCCACAGTAACTTTATTCTCCACAGAGCACAATGTGATAATCAGAGCAGTCTCCACTGATCTTATGCCAACAAATCACAAAGTGTGTAGCTGCTGCTGAGAGCACAAAGCACAGACGATGAGCACCTATTATCTTTAGAGAAACGCACCATTAGACTTTAGCACATGATGTACTGTATCGTTTAGGAAGGAGTAGGAGGGATAATTAAGCTGTGCTGGAAGAGCTACAACTCCTTTTCCCCCTGTTGTATGGTGCGATTTGTCATTGGGGCAACAGATGCTTAGTAACCATAAAGTTACTCACAACTAGGCAATTGTAAGAAGGAGGAAGTTTACTGTAAAGGAAGTTAGCAGCCTAGTCTTCAGCTAAACAGTGAAGGTGCAAGCAAAGGGCAGTTGGCAGAGATCAGAGGTAGGGAACGTTTTTAAAGGACTAAATGAATATACTGTGCAAGAGACATTTAACAGTAAGAGACAGGTGGAGACAGGTGTGAAATACATTAGTAGCATTGGACCTTTGACAGGAGCTGGTGGTGTCTCACTGCCAAGTCTGTCGAGCACCGAGATGCGAAGTTCGGCAGAGTACCAGAGAGCTGCCAGGGTCAGTCAGAGAGAGAAACAGTGAGGAGTGAGGTGGGGGGGACGCAGGGATCAGAGCTTTCAGGGCACTTCACACTGACTACTAATCATCCAATTTAGATCCCACATCTTCACTTTCCCCTGCTAAAGTGAATCTCTCAAAGTGTCAGAGGGCTGTCAGAGTTAAGCTGCATGTCTATTAATATTCTCTTCAGAGGGCGGGAACAGTGTCTCATTCACTGTTAAAAAAAAAAAAAAAAATTTAAAAAGTGCCCCGCCATTCATCAAAGCATAATGCCAAGTGCAAGTTTTTTTTGGCGGGGTTGAGATCATGACTTTTTATTAATAGACATTTTGAAAGGTCTATCATTCTGCGACGTTGAAAAGAGCTGGAAAGGAGAGATGGAGGTTAATTTTTTGATTAACTTCCAGAATTATAATTTCCTTTTTTCCTTCTAATGACGATGCCCTCCGATTCCCCTCTTTGTGTCGCAGAAACTTCAAAACGCTTAATTGATTAAAGAAAGTTTATCTGAGGCTAGTGCCTGTCTTAGCCCCAGATTGTGCCTCTCATGTATTACCATCACATTTCAAATCACAGAGGTAAGCAGCCAGTTCTCATAAAAATAAATACACGGCGATGTTTGAAGGTCATTTAACAACACTTATGGTATTGTTAAGTTGTGACTGTATTTCCTGATCCAAACAAATATGGTAGCAATTACATATTTCTTTGCTTAATTTTACGTGAACCAAAATGTTATTTTGTAATGATTTTACTTTGTGTCATTTCCTTGTGTTGTACAAAAGAGCAAGGACATGTGTCATTTCCAGCTATCAGGATTAGAAAATATAGTTGCAACTTGAGAAATGGGTCCATTTTTGGAATATTTTTTCATCCAGGTGGTTAGAAGAGTCTTTTAGGATTTTGGAGATACTTTTAGAAGAGCAGTAAGTGTTGTTGAATGACGTTACCAAATACTACCTCTGTGACTTGAATGTACATTAATGGTAACACTTGAGAGGCACAACCTGGGGATAGTTTTACATACAGTCACTGACAAATCATCTACTGTATTTAATAAGCTTCATCCCTGAATTAAAATTTTCCAAGGGTGGCCCGTGGTTCTTTCTGTGGATGTTCTCACTCTGTTGCACTCTGCTGCCCTTTCGCGCTGCTACACCCCAAACGCATTTGGGAATCAGTCACTGGGAGGAAATGTAAAAAGCTGTAAGCTAATTCTTGTTGACAGCGAGAGGCCAATCCGTTTTCCCTATGCTTGACTCCACAGGAGGAGGAACTGGTGAGGGAGAGCCGTGGTTTTTACTTCCGCGGTTATGGACTGGGTCACACCCTGCAGACCAAGGATGGTACCGCTGTGGAGGGGGCCACTGTGTTCGCCCCACCGCCTCCAGTCACCATGTATGACGGGGAGGTACTGCACAAGCGCTTTGTGGACCGGGCCAAGCGCATTGACACCATATCCAGAGCCGTCTTTCCCTTGAGCTTCCTCATATTCAACATCTTCTACTGGATCACCTATAAAGTGCTGCGACACGAGGACATCCATGCGAATTTGTAAAAAACACTCTCTGCCGACCCAAGTTGTTACATTTTAGGTTTTTTTTCTCAGAACCAAAACTGCCTGTCAGATCTACATTACAAAAAAGGAGGAAATGTGTCAAGAGGCATATCTGCTTCTAAAAACCATTGCTAAAAACTTTGTGCTCAGGTGCGTCTTCAGGATCTCAGACGAAGAGTGATTAAGCCGAAAGACAAGGTTAAGCTGCGTGGATTCAGGCTGGTGTTGTTTGTGATTGCCCTCTCGTTTCTGTCTTGGTTTGATTCGTCCGGATTACAACAAAGTGACAAAGAGACAAAACACTGCTGGTACTTGTGTGTTCATGACTTTTGTTTGAGATGATGAGAGTTCAGAGAAGTTGATGTTGATCCTGGCTGGATGAGACATACTGACTTGAATTTTAACACTAAGCATCTTTGAATGAATGTTTTTGAAAATTCAAAAGATAATGGGGTTTTTTATGCCTTTAGATTATCAAATGGATATCAATGGGTGTGGGGGGGAGGAATGGGTCTTTGATATTTATTAATATTCAGTAAGTGGTGGTTCAATTTAGATTATATATATATATAAATAAATGAATAACTGTGTATAAAGTGTATATAAACAAAGCTGTTCATTAAACTGCACAAAGCACAAATATGTATTTCCTTTTGTCTAAATTTAAATAAATTGTTATTCTGCCAGGAAACCAGAAATGATTTGTTCCTCTTTAAGATGTAGATTCGGTTGATTACTCCTGCACAGAAATGTTTAAAAAGTGCATAAGAAATTCAGTCACAGAACAACACACAATTACTTTTCCATTTCATACCTTTAATAGACCCGATCAGCTCCAAATCCCAAGAGGGAAGGGAAAAACCTTAAACCGAAAGGTGGAAATCAAATTCTACAATAAAGCAAATTGTAAATGCTGCAAAAGCAAAATAAGTAATCAGTTCACATCAGTGGTTCTCGATCTTTGTAAAGCTTTTTTGTCATGACTGTAATTGTTAGCTGTGAAACCATACACTTGCATAATCAATCTGGGAGGGATCTGGACAAACTTCTTAAGAAAATTGCATAAGAGCTGCCATTTCTTTCCCAGTCTCAGGAGTGGGTTTGAAGGTGTGGAAATGCAGGGATGTGGTGGAGGGGGGGGAATCGCCAGCGAGGGAGGACGAATGGGTTTTTTAATGGGAAATCAGAGGGTTGTTTTATCAACTAATGAGTTTGAAAAGGGCTTGGTGTTCACTGCTAATGACAATGAATTCAGAGAGGCAGCTGGAGCCTACTGTCCTTTTGTCGGCAATCCTAATCAACTCCTCTGTATTGTATGGTTCCCCAGGTAATGAAAAAGAATGTGTGTGTGCATGCGTGTGTGTTTTCAAGCATGCCTTTGTTTCTATTTTATCCTCCCTCTGTTATATTGATATAGATTTTTTAAAATGTAACCAGTGTTCCATATTATCTTTTTGAATCACAGCGTACTGCACTGGAGGAAAAGCTAAAGTAAGAGGGCTCTGTTGCAGAATTTTATAAAAGGTTGCAGGCATCGACATCTTTGGAGCATAAATAAAGACAAACAAGAGGAGCCAACTTATTGCCACAGATAGATGATGGTTTGCCGAATAAAGACAGATTGGCTTGACATGTTCACTGAAGTCCTTCATACTGACAGCTTAAGTAGATTTATAAAGCAGAATGTGAGGGCATGCAGATGTCAAAAGGGCTGGGTGTTGCTCGTCACTGGCACTACTTTCCCCATCGGGTAAGTTCCCATTTTAAAAACAACACAACTTAAAAAATGAAAACCTTGGATTGGAGACATTTTTTGTCCTGGACATTCGGGAAAAAAAGGACAGATGATAGGTGCCAATTTTAATGTTAACACACTACATACTTAAAAACCCACATTTAAATCGGTATGCAAATGTCAAAAACAATGGAGGCTGCATGTCACAGGCACTACTTTCAAAATAATCAAGTCAGACTCTTAACAAAAATGGTACCACTCTAATGAAAATGGTGACTTTCTAATAGAAACCTTTATAAAGGTGAACATAAGCTGTAACTAATAACTTTAATAATTGTTAAATAATTTAAGTCTTTATAGATTAGTTATAACACATTTATAAGAGCAACTTTTGGGTTGCCAGGTTCTGAAAAACCCCATTGGGTTGCATTTATCCTCCTTCAGCATGACACTTTATTTGTCTTATCATCTCTTTAGTTCATCATGAGGACACCTCCACTGGATCTTTTGACATGAGTATTTATTAATGGATTACCAACAATTATAAAAGTGCATTATTACTAAATAGAAAAAGGATAAACACCAGCCAAAGGAATTTTTCTCAGCCTAGCATTCCAAATATTGTTCTTTTGAAATGGCTTTTGACTTATCTATAATTATTTATAATGATTTATTAACCATTTTTAAAGACAGTTAAACTTATAAACCCTTTATTAGAAAGTGGTACCACAAAAATGCAGCTAAGCTTCGAAATAAGAGCCGCAGAAAATGATTATTTTCTATATCACTCAGTTATTTTCTTGATTAATCAATATTATATCTATAAAATGTCAGAAAATGGTGAAAAATGCCCATCACAATTTCCCCAAAGGTGACGTTTAAGATGTTTTGTTTGTGCAACCAACAGTCTAAAACCTCAAGACACAGTTTCGCAAATGTAGAAGACTAAGAAAACCCTAAAATATTCACATTCGAAAAGTTTAAACCAGAGAATTATTTTCTTTTAAAAAAATAAATAAATAAATAAAAAGTCTCAAATTTGATTTTTTCAATGAAAAGATAAATATCCCCAACCCAAAACAAAAAAGCAGTGTCACTATTAGCAAATTCTCTCCCATCACTATAACTCAGTGATGGTATTGTTTCAATCATGATGACAAAAGCAGCGCGTTTGTGGCAATATAAGAAGCTTTTCTAAATCCACAAACCCTGACTGACACACGCAAAATAGGCCCACGATTTCTGGCACAATACTCTTCATTGCCTCTTCCAGAAAACAGCATGTCCCCCAAGAATGTGCATCATTTCGAGGACACGGGAAGACTGATGGATTCCAATAATGTAGGATCTTCACTCCGATCGGATTCGCGCGGAAACTTTCATTACGCACAAAATCCCAACTGTGTGATGCCTTTAACAAATACACCATCTCAACCTTCAACCTGTCTCCTGTCACAAGACACCAAAAAGACAACCACAGCTATCAAACTGTCTAACCTGTAAAGTCATCCTCCAATGAGAGGATGGAACCAAATGAGAACATTAAACACTCATTGTCCCACAGGCTTTAAACGCCTCTGACGCTGTGTATAAGCGCTTAATTGAAGACCTCCTAAGGAATGCTTTGTTAATGAATGACACATATACGTTTAAGTATTCAGATTATGTATAAATGAACATACAATGAGCAGGAGAGAAAGAATACACATTTGATATAGCTGCTGGTCATCGTGTCCAAGGCATGCCCTTGCCGTCTCCCTCGGGGGTAATCAACATGCTTTCCCCCCTCCTCATTTCAGCTGAATGTCAATGGTGCCAGAGCTAAAACTGATGTGTGAGCTTTGAGAAAGCCGCCTAAGACCTGCAATCAATACTGCTGTCCCTTAGAGCACCAGCTTCTTACCCTTTCACGCACATAAAAGACAGAAACACATACATAGACACAAAAATAATACTCCTATGTGAAGGATTTTCACACTCAATGAAATTTTACAACAGTGATCAGAGCTACATTGTATGAGCTGTTATCTTTCAGTGGTTGGCTCTTCTCCTCTGATCTTTTTCTGATCAGAAGGAAAAACGATTTCCAATTTCTTTCATAGAAAATTTTGTCCTTTACTATCTTAAATTAAGTCAGAAGCCAATTGTTACACCAACTGTAATGTGAACACTATTTTTTTTTGTATCATTTAACAACAAATTAACATTTACACCATTTATCTGTCCAGAACCATTAACAGTAGGCACAACTGTAAAAATACTAGAATTTTAGCAGTGCAAAATAAAATATGTACCAAACATTAGAAATATCCCTGCATCTCTAGGAAACTGTAGCCTGGTAGACGACTGCTGGATGAATAAATAGCAGCCGAGGGGAAAATACTGGTTTCTTTTGACAGTGATATATTAATGAGACAACGCTACACATGTCACCTTTAAATATATGAGTGTAAACAGAGGAAGCTGCTTGCTCCACACAGCATTATGGATGCAAACATTGTGAATGTTACCCAGCTCGTGGAAACAGATATCCTTGCACTGTAAATACAACTTTTTCTACTGCATGGGTGGTGTAAAGGTTTAATGAAAATGTCGTGTCTATCCAATGCTAAATGATCTAATTCTATAATGCGAGACACACATGCAATAGTCTCCTTGTGTTGGTTTGGTTTCTAATAGGATTTACAGTACATTAGCGGTGTAATGGTATTTGTTTTATTTATTTGTTTGCACATTAAAAACAATTATAAAAAGATGATATGCACACAAAGACACTCACATATATACAAATACACGTTTACTTATATATACACAGACACACACAGAGATATATATGAATCTGAAGTAAACACGAGCTTGTGCAAGAGAGGTAGGAAGCTAAAACCTCAAGGCAAGATGAACAGAATTACAATAGTTATTGTACAGTAATCACAAACTGTTCAGTACTGGTGTCCAGGTGAGTATATTAATAAATAACTAGTGTTATAAGTATAATCAAGTATAATCACAGTTTATGTATATCTAAAAGTGAAAGTTTCACACAGAAATCTTTTGCAGCATGACGGTGTTGTCTGTAAGCTAACCATACCTCTTAAGAATTAATTCTGTGTGCTGTCACACCCCTAATTAAAACTTTCTGCAGAATTATATTTACAGTAGAGTGCGTTCTCTGCTAACTGTGTCTAGGACTATTTATATTGGTCCCACGTTTTAGAATTCTTTGCTATTTTTCAAATGGCAGTGCCAACATTTGCATTTGAACATATGGTTGCAGTTTAAGGCACACATTAGCCTCATGTTCAATGATACTGCGCTGCTTTCCGCCACGAAAAAGATGTAATGTCATGGTTCTGATGTGGGAAATGAATACTGAGCAGAGAGATGACAAACTGTAAACAGTGTATGAGAGCAATGCTGGAGTTTATTGTTTTGTACTTTGTCTACCTTGCTGGAATATGACCTCTCCATTTCTAAATTCAGTGCACAATGATTTCTGTTCTAGTCCACCACAGCCAGCAAGGTCCTACCAAAACAGAAAGCCCATGCTAGAATATGTAAGTCATACAGGTGAATGTGAGACAGAAAGACAGCGCAGAGACAGAAATTTAATGTGATTGTAACTTAAGACACAGTACCTTGCTTACAGACTGGATAACACAATAAAACTGCCACAAAACAAGCCCTGTATCTGATATTTACAGTAAAAACTTGATCAACTAATTTCTCACTTAAGTAGATGTAAATTGTTGCCATTACTGGATGCTTTATGACTAAATAATGATGCCTAATGTAAAGAAAGACAAACGTGGAAGTCAAAGTCTGCCTCGCTTGTTTCCATTTACTTTCACTGACAATTGACTCCCTTCAGCACTTCATGCCATGTGATATGCGTGCATTACAGTTTTGTTCCAAATATTTTTCAGTGGAGAAGAGCAGCCATTTCCCCATCCCCTTTGCTGAGCCACTAATCCCAAGGTTGGTGGCTCAAAAATGCCAGATAATGGCTGGTGTCTTGAGGTGAGGAAGAAACAATGTTGTAACCATGTTCCTGAAGCTCACTGCCGTGTGGAGAAAGTTGCATACTTTACAAAGCCGTCAACAAACACTGCTGCAGTTCCCTTTGCATCTGCAACATCAGTTTAAAATACTACACTAGATTTATTCTCCGAATTCAAGCTCTGTCGACACTTTTTACACACCTCTAACAGACAACCTTTTAATATCAGCCAAATGGCCAATGTAAGGAAACATGATGCTGAGAAGAGTTGACAAGTCACTCTCTGTTAACCCTCTTTGCATGAGTCAAGAAGGTTGATGCAGCGTTGATGCGCCATGGATCATTCCTCAAAGAAGGTCAGACAGGCTCCCAGGCTGTTCAATTTATAACTTCAGCCATATCTAGAAGTCAGAGTACCTTCATGTTCCCCNCCCCCCTTTTTGTCTCATTTGAATAATGAAATCAGAAAACATGCATCTTCAAATGCCATGCTTTCAAGAACACAGCAGGGAAAACCTACATTTCAAGCAGCACTGACAAACTCCTTGTGTATACTTATACAGAAAATCCTATGTGGATTCATTTCCACTAATCCCTTGCTGCGCTTCTACATTTCTGTAATTCCAACATCTGAGAGGAGCCCTACAGCTGGGAAGACTGCAGCTCGGAGGTTTACATGGATAATGGTTATCATATATGCGCGCTGCATTTCCTTTGTGTACAAACAGGAGAAACAAGGAATTAGTCGCTTCCCAATCCCTCTGTAGAGAGAATAGGCACCAGTCAGAATGATGTCAAACCCCTTTTCAAAAGTCCCTCGCTTTATAAGATATTCAGAATTTCTTGGGGAGAGCTGAAGCTTGAAAATTGAATTAGGTGTGACAGCAATTCTTCATACAAGGTGCCATAAAATTCACAGGGGTTTCCTTCCGGAGTAACATCGTGGATGTAAGTCATGTGTACGGGGCAGAAAATATTTATTGGACTGGGTTTAAGTACAATAACATGAGCAAACGCCTTCAATTGAATACCTGCTTTGTGCCAGTTAAGTTTTAAGGGATAAATGCAGTAGTTAATTTTTTAACAAAAAGAAAGAAAGATACAGTTTTAGTACACAATGTACAAAAAGTGGTGGTTAAAAGTAACTAAGTACATTCACTTGGTCCACCAGAGAGCACTGATGAGTCTTCCTACACTATAAAGTGTCCCGCTCAGTATTTATCTGGGTCACAATTCTTAAAAAACAAACAAATCTAAGGGCTATGAAGAGTCTTCTTCCACCAAATACAAAAAGCACTTCAATATTGTTATTTCCCCTCCCTGTGCCTTCTTTGCCCTACACTTCATCTGATTTTGACCTCTTTGTCCAGCTTAACTGCAACGAAAAGGTCTGCAGGTAAGCAGCCATGGTCCAAAGGACTGAGGAGATAGAGTGTGTGTGTGTGTGTGTCTGTATAGGTAGTCATGTCTGTTGCCTTGCTGACTTCCTCAACACTGTGTCCATCCTTCATCCACCTTTCTCGCAGGCCTCTACTCCTCTGCTCTTGCTGCTATTTAAGTAAACAGAGGATTTCCTCTACCTCCGTCTCTGCCCTGTCCATCAGACACGACTCACACTTCGGTTAATGCCCAAGAGAGCAAAGGAAGGAGACAGCCGGCAGCCTTTTTCCTCTGCTGCTCTGACACTGATTCAGTACTGGAGGTTGGCTGCAAGAGGTGAGCCAAGAGGGAAAATAATTATTTCCCTGGGAGATGATGCATATATGTGCACATGCGCGTACATTTGGGTTTGTGTGTAGTTGAGACAGCTAAATGTCTCCTTGGCTTCTCACCAAAGAGAGAGAAAATAGACAAACATGTTCTTTAGTGCTCTCAAAGAGTGACCATTACTTTCATTACCTTTACCTCTGAGGACGCCTTGGTACTTTGACTGCATATGTAAAGTTTCTAATTCATTATTTTCATAGACAGGAATAAGCACAGCAAGCATGCAAAGAAATGCTGTTTGATGTCTCTTTTCAATTAGTTTTGGGGATTACTTTTTACGGTCATGCTGCCCATTTCTGTTACTGAAATATTTAAAACATTTATCATTGCAGACAGACAAGACAACCTTCTCCTGCAGGCCTCCTCCTGCCCCTGTGCTCGTGTATACAGAATCTTATGAGCTTGGTTGTTGCAACTCCACAATTCTTCAACTCAGAAATACTCGTATCTCTGTAGTGCATCAGAATTTTTAAAAAAAAGCAGTAGCCAAAAGGCTGCAGTCACACGTCAACACCATTTCAACATATTTTTGTTCATAAGATCACCTCAAAATGACTCAAAAGGCTGCATTGTGTAGTGGATGTACTTTGTGGCTAGATTGCATCCAGACTACAGTATGAAGAATTCCCTACCACAACGCAAGTCTGTTACTGCCTCCATATCAGGCAACCCACAGAGAAACTCTTCAAGGCATTTGGTGCAGTGTAAACTTACATCATGCAGAACACTTAACAGATGCCTCTTAATGGTGCTCATCCTTTAACCCTTTTGTATTTTCTCCACCTCAGTTTTATTCTGACTATGTGTGATTATGGGACTCATTCAAAGAAGACATGCGGCGCGCAACAGTGGATGGCTACTACTTGCCATCAAATTGTCTCCATATAGAACTTCTTTTTCAGTGGCTTTATGATGACTTACCTTATCAGGTGGCAAGCCTTGGTAGACTTTCTGGGCAACTTCGGACAAAGACAGCAGTGAGTTCAGCTCTCCTGACCGATGGCAAACTTTGTCTGGTAGCCCTCTTCTCAAAACACTTGTAGGCGCACCTCTTATCCTTCTCTGTTATTTTGGGAATATAGTTAGAGTCCTGGGAAGCCACTGCCTCCTCTTACATCTTCTGCAGAGTGCCATATTGAAGCATTTTGTTGTTGCTGAGCCAGTATAGTAGTGTTTCCTCTGCAGGATGTGTTCAGGCTTCATGAGTTACTGCAGACACAGTGCTGTTGGTCCCTCTGGTTCACTATCATTACAGGCCAGGAATGGCAGGTGTATTCTCCGCTTCTCCACAGCTTATCGGTTACCAAAACAGTCTCCAGTCTGCTTTTAATATCTTCAAAGTAATTCTCCAAAACACTATTTTGTCATATTGGCTAAAGGCTTTAAGTCATTTACAAACTCCTTTTTGGTTTGGTGCTGGCTCCTCTGTCACATACTGTCTCACCAATTGCGAGAGCTTCCCTTTATACACACTAGGAGCAATCAAGGTAATCATCCCCAGGTGTGGAGTGATGGTCTGCTCCTTTAAGATCCAGAATAGGAGGAGCCAACAAGCTGGTGAGTAGAGACCATCTCTAACTACACCCAGCTCAGTTCTTCTGTGAATGTGTCTCAGGTATATATTAGATCCTCATTTCTTTTTCTTTGCTTGGTAAAACTCTAAGCTTGGATGAGCAGCATGCACCTGCAGCATGGCCAACAAACACGGGGCAGATCATGCCCGGATTATCCACAGGACAGATGGATACCCCCAAGGGCCCCAGAAGCCACAGTTTCACAAGCAGATAAACTTGCAATATCTTTCTGTATCAGTTTATCTGCCCATATGTGTGAACATTTCCCCAAAATAGACATGTGGCTATATAACCTACTGTGAGCAGTTTGCATCGTCTTTTGCCTGAAACATATGGTAAAGTATGCACTGCACTGCTTGAAGTGGATACAGTACATGCAAAATGTATGAAGTTGATCTAATATGTATAAATATCTAATATGTATGGATTCAGATATAGATATTAGTTTAAATAAAGATAAATAGCCATAATGCCAATAAAGAGATGTAATTTCTTCTCTCAAAGTGACACAGGCTGTGTCAATTCAAAAAGGTCATTTTCTTCTGTGCTAATTAAAAGTGGGGAAAAGAAAAGTCCCTTTGTTAAATATCACGTGTCCCAGAGAATGCCAAAGACAGCATGATAATGAATGCTTGTGATGTCTCTTAAGGTTAGCCCTTCCATCTTCATCTTGCTTGTTTTCACTGGCAGGTCAAAAGCAAGGCTGTGCCTGCAGGACCCTGTCAGTCTGCTAATTCTTCCACATCCTTTTTGCTCTAAATTAGTATGCAAGCAAAGAGTTTGACCTCTTACATCCAATATACATAATTTATATGTATAATTTCATAAATTCAGGTTTCATTCAAAAATAATATAAGCATATGCTGGGTACTATTGCCATAATTATTTAAAGTTGATTAATAGAATTCTGGTTTTGAAATATAAGTTCTCAAAAGTCTCATTGATCTGTATTCAAAGATCTCGATCTGAGAGACAGTTTCAGTAGTCTCGAAGAGTTTTGCTGTTATGCATGCAATCTATTTACAAAAGATATCATTTTCTGAGTGGTGGACATCTCAGAGATGTAACTTAGGAGATAAATAGTCAGATAAGCAGACAGCCCTAAAATTCAGACATGGTGAAAGGGGAAAATAGGGGAAAATAGTTTTAGAGGTGATTGACCTGATATTAACAATTTATCAAACTCTTTCTCTCTGTGTCATCCTCATTCTCTGTGAGAGGCTTAATTTCTCTCTGAAAGGAACTTAATAGTTTCATTAGTTTTGACTTTTAAGTGCCTGAGATGGGGATATTTTTTCTGAAGGGGGAAGTGTGAATTCTCTGGCAACTGCCAGGTGCAATAGTGATTTTTGTTGTCGTTACTGTGTTGAAGTTTTCATTTATGCAGATTTTGTCCTTCAGGGCCTGAATGCTGAAATTAGCATGTAAAGGCTGGGACCTCACCACTCCTCACAGACTTTTCTTCAGCAGTCCACAATCAACACCACCAAGGACTGCATCTTAGATTAAGACCTACAGACTGTACTTATCCATGTTGAGGTGACACCAACACTGGAAGCATTTTCAGTGCTTTCCTGATCTCCTGCAGCGATGTCATTACTGTGAGTGTGGCGGTATAGGTCTCCCATGCCCTGCCCTGCTGCCCTAATATCAGATCCCCCACTGTTGGTCTTCCCCCTTCCTGCTGAGGAGGGTGATCTCATGCTGCTCATGGAAACCAAAGATGATGACCTCTCTTTTTTTATGCCAAAGTAGTGTCATGTACCTCCACCTCCTGCCCCGCCTCCCACAGCCACTGAATGCATCACACTGAGAGAGTATGTTGAGGAAGTTAGTTTTTGTGTAATTTTCCAGCTATTGAGGAGGCGGTTCAGCGAGTACATCGTAGCAAAGCAGCAACTATTTTCACTCAGTGGGACTGCTACACTTTACATGTAGAGTTGGCTTGCAAGCATCTAGGCCAGGAGGGACCTGAACTTTAGATTCTGGCAGTGCAAAACCCTATTTGGGAGGATCGCCTCCCATGTGTCAGTGATCACAAACACCTCCCAGGTTGAGAGGTGACCTGCCTTGCGAGGTGAGCAGGTGGTGTGTGGCCTTTGAGTCGTAACGCCAATCTGCCAAACTGACAGTGCTGTTATTGGTCCTGTAGCACTTCAACCTACTGACAAGACGATAGGCTACATTGGCAAGGATCATCCACTGGACCACAGCAGCCTCCATCAACAAGGTGGTGTTTGAGCCACATGAAATAAACATTTCAGTGAGGACACTCACACAAAACTTTAAATCATTTATTGCAACAATACACAATAAATAAATAAATAAATACATAAATAAAGCAAGCTTCTCACATACTGTCCCTCAGTGGCAGCTGGTGATTATTTACCTGGGTGGGTCTGTAGGCACTGATGGCTTCTGCTGACATATTGGCAATGTTGTTGTATAGCTTGGTGCACTTAGCTTGGTCTGCTACATTTACTCAATAATTGAATCAGAAAAGAAAACACGCTCCATCCAGCCGCTCAGCTTGGCTTCAAACTTAATCTGTCTCCTTAGTCATCAAGCAAGTATGCAATAGTGCAATTAAAATAATAGTGGCAACCAGACATATGGAACATGTGACTATAAAATGACTTTGGTGCTTGCCTGAACTACTACGAGGCTTCATGAAGAACGACATCATAGTTTGACCAGAATCCAACATGTTTCATTTGCATACGTTACCAAATACGCCATAGCCAAGAAAACTGCTTTACTTTCCCATTCCCTATTTCAAATTCTGATCTGGGTGAGGACGGGGGAGGCTGACAGTCTCTCTGGTGGCTCTCATGCTGGTACCCTCATATGCAGAAATGACCCAGCTGAAGGGAGAAACCCACAAAACAGTTCGTCTTTGTTGTTGGTCAGCACTGTCACTGGTCTTAGGGGCTTTATGTTAAGGTTTTGCTCCTCAGGGTGCATTGTATAGGATAGACTATTCGTAGTTCACAAGCACAGTCTTGTAGCTGGGTTCTCAGAATTTTTCCATAATTGTTTCTCTTTTCTCCAGCTTCTGATTGAGCTGGATCTAAGTAGTGTTTATGCTCTTGACATGTCAAAACAGGGAGTTAAATAATTAGGCTTCATATCAAGTCTTTTCGTAGGGAGCAATCCCACAGTGTCAGAAAAAGGCTTGTTGTGATTGTCTGGGCAGTGCTCTCTACCTGTGATCAGAGTGTGACAGTGCATAACTATCAATACTGTGCTGCGTTTAACACGATCAGTAGGCATCAGTAATTTCTCAAGGATAATAAAAGCCATGTGCTACCTTGTTCAGCATCTTAGAAACAATAGAAATGTTTCTATTTCTGGTCAACTTTTTTCCGTGAAGCCTGGAACCTTAAAAATGCTGATTGTCTAGACTACAGCAAACACATCCACTAAGTCTTGTTGCCTTGGAAACAAAGGGCCTGCTGAGAAGCCAAGAGTGAATAATTCTGTGAGATGTGGGGCTGGTATTGGATGGGAGGCAACCAGTCTATGGGGGCTAAAGCATGAAGGTGTGTGTACGAGTGTGTCAGTGTTTGCGTGAGCATACACGATGCACAGCACATACTGTATGCTTGTGCTGGAGTGAAGGGACTTTGTTGTTTGAAGGAGATGCACCAGGATCAACACCAGTGAGTTGAGCTTGTGCGCTCGTCCCTCACCTTTTTTTTTCTCGTCGTCATCGCTATGAGCAGTCTCCACAGGAGCTTCAAAAATAAACATCACATCTTTCTTTGTTACTTCTGTGTTGAGCTTTGCATCACAACACTCGTCGTAGAGTCGAAATGTGAAAGACGAGACTCAGCAGGGAATGCTCAGCAGGTGCTACCACACCCTTTTATTTACTGTCCACTTGCTGCTGAGTAATGGCCTGTTCTATCCAGTTACCCCCCACTACACACTCACCTCATCAAATGTGTCACTTGGGCATAAAAACAGCTATACAAACTTGCATTTTTCCATTCCCTGCTATTGCTTGTGATATATAGATATTAAATGTATAGCTGAATGTCCTTACCCAAGGCCATTTGTCAAGCGTTCAACCCTGCTGTGAGCGCTAAAGCTTTTCCACATTGTCACCAAGATTTTCTCTTTCAAGTTAATCTAAACAGAGAGAAAAACATTTCAGAAAATTTGTGGGAAAGTTGTTGAAGCTGACATTTTATTTTAACAAGACATGAATATGTATTTTAACAGGACCCCTCACAAAAAAGACATGAAATTGCTCACTCTCGATTTAAAGCTGCGCTAATCAACATGTTTATATTAACAATGGATGCAATGATGATGTGTAATGTGAAAGGGGTTGCTCGTAGTGACGAACCCACAGTTCTCCTCAGCTCTATGAAGCGCTATAGCACCTTTCAGCTCATTGTTTTGGTTTTACGGCCCGCAACTTCACTGTTTTGTTGACTCAAAATGGATGTTAACGTTGCTCCTTCTCTGCTGCATGTGTAAACACGTTCGCCTCAACAACTTTATCTGTTAAAAATATGCCTTTTTTAAGATATACATACTGTGTATTATATATATTCTGGAAATTACATTTGAAAAAGTGGTGTTTGTCATATATTTGAAGACTAGACAATTACACGTTCACAACATCAGATATTCTATTTGAATGGAAAGAGTAGCACTGTAACGCCAGCTCCCACAGAGAGTGTTGCACTATGGGTTGCCTTAATGCTGCTAGGCTAGCGATAGTGAGTCTGTTAGAGTCAGTCAGCACTGAAAGTGTTACCACCATCACAGATGATGAGGATCTCAAAGAGACGAAGAGACAGTCTGAAAAATGCTAACTGCCAGAGAAAATAATTCTGCCTGCTTCAAGATCCTGACAGGAGAGTGTGTGAGTACTTATGTGACTGATAGACTGAAGCTACACAAATGTGGGATTTGCGTTCTGCTTTAATGGTGTCATTTCATGTTTCACTTCTACCAGAGAAAAGGCTTCAAGCATGAGGACTCCCCTCCTCACTGGATTAATAGTATCTCAGGGAAACTTTTCCCAACAGGACTGATGTGAAAGTGTGTAGTTTCAAAAAGTCTTTTTCCAAAAACAGCTGATGGAAAAGGGAGAATTGTCTTGTAATCAGAGTCATCTTATATTCCGACCAATACAGTGCATCACTGTTGTGTTTGCAGGTTGTTTTGCTGCCGCCAAGTGGACAAAAAAGATCAATTATTGAAGCTTTAGTCAGACCTGAAAGGTCAGTTTTCCACTTGTTGGTCTTAATTCTAAAGTAACATTATTGGTTCATTTTGACTTGCATTTGAGGTTATTCAGTAACTAACATTTTTTAATAGCTTCCTGTCATGAAAGTAAAATTTATCTCTGACTGGAGCGTTTCACCAAAAGCAGACAGCTCATGAGATCATACACCTTTTCTGTTTCACCACAGAAAAGATTTGGGTTTTTGATGTTGCAGTTCTGATGGAGAAAATGTTGTGAAGTAAAGCAGGCTGGGGTTATTTGCCATCAAAGAATACCATAATGTCTAGGTGTGTCCATTTTGTTTTGTCTGTTTTAAATAATTGAACCTCATTGGATGAATTAGGATGCCCCCTGTGCTAAAATGGGCTTCTAATCTTCAAAACCAGGTAGGAGTAGTCCCTCTTCAAACAACTTTTTAAAAACTCATAGATGCACACGCCTTTTAAAAAAAACCATTTTGCTAAGAGTAATAGCAGTCACAACCTTTAATCTCCGTGTCAGATAATTAAAGAGCTCTGAATAGGCTTTGCTTTGACCTACCAATTCCTCATTAGCATTTAATATGAAAAGAACTAAGCATTAAAATTTTAGCATCTTCCAGCACACAGAAAATTATTCTAATAGGTTAAAATCCCATTTGAATCCAATTATGCCTTTGCCATTTGATTCAAGTGTAGAAAAGCTTACCAGTCAAGTGTAACAGGGGTAATGAGCTGAAGCCTCCATTTTAGCATGTTAGCGGTTTCACAGGTCTGTAAACAATGGGGGGATGTTTAGAGCATGGGAACATAGACATGGAATCGCAATCATGGGATCTCCTGAATGCACAGTGATAGTGATCTTGCCTTGTTACCATGGTGATGCTGTTCATAAAATCCTGAATCCTGCATCCCATTGACCATGTTTTCCTGCGTAGACCATTTAGAAATTCACTGATACTAACTGATATTAAAATATAAAACTGATATTCTTGCTTACATCTGTATTTCTGTCCATTAAGGTCACATGTGGTCTTTTACTGTCATAAAAGATAATGTTACTAGATTAACTGGGGGGG
>NTHP01000572.1:217629-260789 GCA_003416845.1 Oplegnathus fasciatus | reverse complement strand
GTGTGTGTGTGTGTGTGTGTGTGTGTGTGTGTGTGTGTGTGTGTGTGCTATTGTTGTCATTTGTGCTGTTTTTTGTTGTTTTTGTTATTTCAGTGTTGAGGAAAATCACAAGTCATGATTATAACCCTGTCAGGTCATGTCAGCTGACTTCTTCTCATATTTTCACCTGAAGCTTGGCGCTTCCTAGTTTATAGTAACAGAATCTGAGCGAAACGCCATTGGACACTTGCAGACGCATTTTGACTTCATTGGTCCAGATTCACGTCAGTCATACAGAGGGCGGGCTGAAAATGTTGCACACGAGGAAATAGATCCGACTACGCTTGTTGTCATTGTTGTGCGAGAAGTGTCGAGTTTAGAAGTGAGCATGTACACAGCTGTGTGTCTCCTCGCGCTCACCGCTGCAATGAGCCCTGTTGCCGAAGCGCTGGATAACGGTCTGGCGCTGAGACCCACTATGGGCTGGCTGCACTGGGAGAGATTCATGTGTAATATCGACTGTGACAAGGACCCCAACACCTGCATCAGGTAAGAGACACCAGTCAGTGTGAGCTGAAATCCAAGGAAAGCAGTCATATTAACGTTACTGTTACAGTCATGGTCTTCTATGAGAAATACTTTAACTCCTCCCCCTCCTTCAAACACCTGTCTCTAAAATGTCTGTTCTAAAATCACATAAAAATCATTCAACATGTATGAAAGCTCTTAAATTAACTGTTACAAACGAGTCACGTGGCATCCTACCCCATCTGTGTACAGGAAATGACAAAAAAAAAACAAAAGAAGGCAACACCTGTGGTGATTAATCTGCAGAAGCACATTGGTTAAAAATTCCTAAACTCTCTTGTAATCATGACTTACCTCATAATTTTAACCACAAACTCATAACATGGTCATGTGTGGCATTTATGATCTTTATTTTCTGTCTCAGGAGGACAGAAAATGAGATCAGAAACACGTGATTGTAAAAGCAGTGGACATTTGATAAGAGAGGACCATGACAATGACACCGCCTGATTTAATTTGTTGTTTATTTGTTCTTTTGGTTTGAGACACTGGGAGATATTGATTTCAATGTTGGGGAGAATCAGCATTTGAGGTGAGAAACACAGATAAAGAGAAGTCACATAGGGCTACAGCAAACTGCACCTCAATATCAACCTGCCGATTATTTTCTATTTTCCAGCAATATTTCTTAAAACTCAAAGTGACGTCTTCAAAAGTCCTGTTTGTTTTTTTGATTAACTGCCCAAACCCGAAGATATTGAATTTACTAGAATGTAAGACAAGCAGATGCAGCATATCCTCTGATTTAAGAAGCTGGAGCTGGAAAATATTTGGCATTTTTGCTTGCAAAATTATGACATGATGATTAATTTTATCTAGTTGACTAATTGATTCAGCTCTTGCATTATTACAGTTTGTTGGACAAGCATCTTAATTCATTAGGAAGGTTCAGGTAAAATACTCTGATCTTCTCGAGGTTATTCTACTGTACCAGTCCAGTTTTTCTCATGATGACTAGATGCTAAGTCATAATTAGGGCTGCAACTAACGATTATGTTCATTATTGATTAATCTGCTGGTTATCTGCTCGAGTAAATGATGAATCATTTGATCTATTAAATGCCAAAAAGTAGGAAAAAAATGCCCATGACATGTTTCCAGAGCCCAAAGTGACGTCTCCACGTAGATATTCAGTTTACTGTCATATATGAGGAAGAAAAGCAGCAAATCCTCAAATGTGAGAAGCTGGAACCGACAGATGTTAGGCATTTTTTGCTTTAAAAAAATGACTTAAACAGTCAATCAATTAGCATAATGTTGCAGATTAATTTTCTAACGATGGAATAATCAATTAACCGACTAATGATTGCAACTCTAGTCCTAATTAAAAGTTGGTCTCCATTTTTTAGAAAGACATAGAAAGACATAGAAAGCTTCTCTTCCTGTGCACAGACCTGGCCAACAAAGCGTTAAAAAAAAACTGTTGATTTGTTATATCAGTCGACAACGAACAACAGAGAAACTGGCATTTGTTTTTATGAAAATAGATATGTGCTTGTTTCTGCACATGACATTGAACACTGGCATCTAACTGCTACTATCAGCCCCGCCTGTCTCCTCCTGTTGCCCTGGCAGCGAGCGTCTGTACATGCAGATGGCAGATGTGATGGTGAAGGAGGGCTGGAAAGAGGCCGGGTACGAGTACGTCTGCATCGATGACTGCTGGCCCTCCCACCAGCGCGATGCCCAGGGCCGCCTGCAGGCAGACCCCAAAAGATTCCCGGGGGGCATCAAGAAACTGGCGGACTATGTGAGTAGAAGGTATAAAAGAGGCATGGAGACTGTGTGTGAATATACTATTAATGCCATAATTCCTCCACAGACATCAAAGAAAGAGGGGCTCAGATAGACTTAAGGAAAGTGAGAAATACTTTAATTTCAGTTATTTCACTAGCTGGAAGGAGCAAAACCAGAGTTTTTATTGCAGTTTCCAGTCTTTGGGCTGCACTATGAATAGTATACCCCATTATATAATGGTAAACCATGTCATATTTAACACATATTGCCACAGATGTGATTCAGTGATGTGCGGTGCTAATGAATCTGTGGTGCAGTGCGTCTAAGTTTGGAAATCTTGGACAAATAAGAAGTTCGGGAACCCCTGGTTAAATAACTCTAGAAGTAAAAGTGATTACACAGTCGGATTACATATTCATGATCCATCCATCTGAACCAACCTGCAATTATTTACATAATGAAGGGGAAAGGACCAGATGTGGAACCCAGGTCTCAGATTTCATCCCGGTAGAAATACAGCACCTGGAGCCAAGGGAAATACGTAGGCATATATTGTCTTACGTAGGAGTTTGCTGTCGTTCACCCTCTCTGCTGCAGTCACAAAGAAGAGAGTTGGAGGCCCATTATGACAGGCTGATTCCTACACAGGCAGCTAAAAAGTGATGTGCACCAGGAAACGGATATATTTAGGCCCACTAAGGCGGAGCTGTGTCCTGCAACAGAGGCGTCGAGTTTTTAGCTGTGCAACATCGCCACCTCCTGGTACATATCCTCAACGAAACTGCAGTCAGTGCCTGTAAACTAAATCAATTAATTCTATTTTTTTTCTGTTTCAAGGTCCATTCTAAGGGACTGAAGCTGGGTATCTATGCAGATGTGGGGGAAAATACCTGTGCTGGATACCCTGGCAGTCTGGGTCACTATGAGGCAGATGCTCAGACGTTTGCTGACTGGGATGTGGATCTACTTAAGTTTGATGGCTGCTTTATGGACTGGACCTTGCTGGGAGAAGGTGAGCTTTTAATTCTGAAGTATAATTTACAATCATTTGAACATGGCGTCCCCACATAAACTGTCAATCTCCAGGTTACTGCTATGTTCTTCACCTAAAGCAAATGTTACTTAATGAGGTCAATGGATATAGTATGTGTAAATAAACTTCACATGACATAACTTTTAAATTATGTCTTTATGGTCTGTTTTTTGGTTATCCTCTTATTCAGAACCTCCATGGACTCAGTAGACAAGGTGTTTCATGGGGTTTAATCTAACAGTTTATGAATTGTTCTCGTTAAGGTTACGTGAACATGTCAAAAGCTCTGAACAAAACCGGGAGAAGTATCCTGTACTCCTGTGAGTGGCCTCTGTATGAGTGGCCTTTCCAACAGGTGAGAGAGAAGTTGTTTTTCTTAATGACCTTTTTTCAGACTAAACAATTAGTCGATTAATCAAGAAAATAAAAGTTAATTGCAGCCTTACTTTAAATCTCAACACACATGATCAATCTCTGGTTTATTTTTCAAGATTCTACCCACACAACAGTAAAAACAAATATAAAGAATACTTATTAATGATTATCAACTGCACGATGACGGCATACGTCATGTGTTATTTGACATGAAAGAGCACTCCTGTGCCTGCAGCCCGACTACACAGCCATTCGTGAGACGTGTAACCACTGGCGCAACTTCGCTGACGTGTACGACTCATGGAGGTCTGTCAAGTCCATCTTGGACTGGACTGCTTCTCATCAAGACATCATTGTCCCCTCGGCGGGACCTGGGGGCTGGAACGACCCCGATATGGTACTCTATTCTACTCAGGCTCTTACACACTCCTCTTTGACCTCAAACTAAGCGTAGAACCAGTGGCCTTCCAGTACCAAGCTGTTGCTAGTGGCTACATTTTGAAGAGAGTGCAGATTTGTTTCTGAACTTAACAGTCTTTTTGCTAAGCCAACAGGCTCGATCTTCTCATTATGTTGCCCAAAATGTCGCACTATTCCTTTAAAATTCCCAACACCTTAGTTTAGGCTATTCATTATATTATATTTACATCCTTTTCTATTTATATAGCCTATACTTCTAAATACCAGTTATGAAACAGTGGTTTCAGTATAGTAGAAACCGTATTATTCACCCCCACAAAATGGTTCAATTCATGTTAGTTTAAAAAAAAAAAAAAAAAAGATCTCACTTCTCAATAGCAGGTTGTTGATGCAGTGCATTGTAAGTAAGCCTAAATTGCCCTGTTATTTACGACAATGGTTCATTCCTCTAGCTCGTGATTGGGAACTTTGGCCTGAGCCACGACCAGCAGGAGTCTCAGATGGCATTATGGGCCATCATGGCAGCCCCTCTGCTCATGTCTAATGATCTGAGGGACATTTGTCCTCGCTCCAAGGAGCTGCTGCAGAATAGACGCATCATAGCCATCAGCCAGGACTCACTGGGCAAGCAAGGATACCGCACCGCCAAGGTGGGTGAGAGGTGACACAAAGCATGCTCACCTCCTGGAATGACAGCTGTCAGCATTTATAGTACATTTAGTTTCTCCATAGAAGTGCTTTGGCTGGCAAACTAAGACTTTTTATCAATTGTTTCTACAGGTGGACAGTTTTGAAGTGTGGGAGAGGCCTCTGTCTAAGAACCGACTGGCTGTCGCTGTGATGAACAAGCAGGAGATCGGTGGTCCCCGAGGGTTCGTCATCAGAGCGGCTCCTGGCTGGAAGATCTGCGACCCCCGGTGTAACGTCACACAGATCCTGCCTCAGTACAAGGAAATGGGTGTTCAGACTCCTCAGAGCAACATGGTTGTATCTGTCAACCCTTCAGGCACCGCTCTACTGACTGTCACTCCCATCAGCAGCGACTTTAAGGGGCCTCACAAGCTGCACTGGCAGGACACATCTGTCAAACGCAAGCACACCACCATGTTGTAGTCCTTGGGTGGATATTAACTTTACCTGCCTACACTATTCTGATTTGAAATTGTTAAATGTTTTATAGTCTATAGTTTGCTTGAATCAGCTTCATGTGATGATTATGGTGCACATGCCACTTTTTATCATGTTGAATAAATCACTGGAAAATGTTAGGTTAAATTATTTTGAGAGACAGAGCTGGAATTTTGTACATCTGACAACTGAAAGGAAGGGCCAAACTCCAAAGTATGTTTTAATACATTTATTGAAAATAGTGACAACTTCCTCCAGAAGACTGGGCCACAGTTTAGAACTGGATGACCTGGCCCTGTAAGAGAACACAAAAAACTTTGGTTAAAATGATGCTCAAGCAGAGTTAAACACACATGTCAATGATATCTGGTTCACTCTATATGCTGCTGAGGATTATGAAACTTTTGTATTATATTCAAATAAAGACGGTATTATGAACAGGTTATCTTCATATTTGTTGCCTTAACCCCTCAGGGCAAAGTCAGGCAGAGATATAACATCTTTGCCATTTTACTCTGATCCAAACATTTTGGGTTAATGTTGCACTGTAGGGTGGGTGAAGAGGAATCATGAAGCCCCAATTAGACAAATATACTACTATGCTATATAGGTGTTGTCCATTCTTCCCATTATAAAATCGCCCTGATTGTCAAAGAGAGGAGCGGGATCCACCTCAAGCTTATCCTTATGAAATTACACTTTAATGAAACTAGAAATTACACATCTTCAGCCCTCTGTGGGACTGCCTGGGTTCATGAGATAATGGCTTAGCAATGGTTCTTGGTTTGGCATTTTAGTATTAAGGTGCTACGGGAATCAGTTACACCAAATGAAGACCCAGTTTTCCCTGAAATTATGTCCTTACTTGACCCCTTCCCTACCATCAATTCACATTCATTAATTCACGGTCAAGACTAAAATAACACTGTAAACCACTTAGATTAAATTTTATTAATGCAAGGTTAAAACTAAAATACTGACACTGCAAGGTTTGAGATTTACTGCAACATTAACACGTTATAAAGCAATCCAACAGATTTGCTACAACCAGGACATAAATGCAGCATCAGGCCAGAAAGAGGCAGCCAATCAATTTGTACCTATATGTCTGTTACTGTGGTATTGACTCAATATAAAAATGCCACATTATGATCCAAACATTAATGAGGATTATTGATCACCGATTCCTCCTCAGTATACAGGAGGTGACATAACGCAAGTTAATACTAAAATGCAAAACAGAACACGACTGCAAAATAGTTCAGGGACAGTTACAGTGTATGGCATTTTATTGTTTCACTGTATTTTGTCCCCTTGCGTATGAGCAGTAAATAATGTGTACCACTGTATAATGCAGCCCAATTCAACACTATGTACCTCTTGGGAAAAGAAAACACCAGTTTAGGTCAATACCTTTCTGACCATTATTTCCCTTTCTTTCCACCTACAGTGTCATGATTCAAATCAAAATCAATGCATTCCACCCCAAACCAAAGAAAAACCCTCTCAAATCCTCTGCTATTGACAGCAAAATGTAAGTCATGTACAATATTTACGACTGGCATAATCAACTCCTCATTCTTGTGGACATCTTTCCTCAACATTTGACCATTCCCCTCTGTATCAGTAAGTTTCAGAGTACTCCAGCTTTGATAGCCACTTTTGTCAGAGTTGGGGCACATTGTCAAACATCCCTCACACTCACAAACCCGTTTCCTCATTTGTCCCTGCCTCTTTAACGTTGTCTCAATTTCTTTAACTCCCTTTTCTTATGGAAATGTTTATTTTGAAGTATAAAATTGTACAGTGGTTAATATGCAGAATGTTGTGTTGAATAAAATCCAAATTAATTTTATGCTACAAGAGAAAATCAATATAATCACGCTCTCTCTCTACCAGTGTGCTGTTTAAACCAGTTACACTGTCCACTCCCTATTGCATTACATATGTGATATTTTGTCAGTATTCCATTTCAGCCATGTGTGTGTGTGTGTGTGTGTGTGTGTGTGTGTGTGTATATATATATATATATATCAAATTTTAACATGCATTAGATGCAAGTTTTCTGATCATTTTGCTGCAAAATCAAATTTAATCTAATTAGTCTTCTCTAATCATTGTGATGCCTAACGCAAGTGTGTGTCAAGATGTGACCAGATTATTAACCCTCTTTCACTGGACGGTTATCAGATCCACAACACATGATACCCAATTACTCCTTATTGAATATAATGAGTTAAAGTGAGATAACCTTGAATCTACAGGTTGAGCGCATAGTCAGCCACAGAGGAAACAGGAAGTGATTTGGGGTGCACTGCATACATTTTTGACCTGAGACGCTCTAAAAGTACCCATGAAATATAGTACACAGTGAGAGTATACATGCAGACATTACTAAATGAAAACATCAGTGACTCCTACCTTTCTCTTCTTGTCACCACCCAACTCGAAGTGCTTGCATCTCTTGATGGCCAGCATTCTCTTGGATCTGCAGTTGGGCTCCACACACTCCAGCCTCAACACAATTTTCTTTGTGGTCTTAGCCTGAAAAGACGGCACATCATTGGGTACTTATTTCTCACTCACACACACACAAACTGGTGTTAATACTTGGCATGACAAACTAAAAAGGACCTGAAAGATGAACATACCTTCTTTCTGAAGATGGGCTTCGTCTGACCACCATACCCACTCTGCTTTCTGTCGTATCTCCTCTTACCTGCAGAACATATACAGTTCAGCTACACATCATGATACAGATCATTTACCACACACACATATAGAGCTATAACCACTCATAAATAAGGGATTATTTACCCTGTGCGTAGAGGGAGTCCTTTCCCTTCTTGTACTGGGTAACTTTGTGGGGTTGGTGCTTCTTGCACTTCTTGCAGTAAGTCCTGCGGGTCTTCGGGACGTTCACCTGGACGACACAGAACAAAAACCGTTAACAGGAGTTGCAATACACCTGGTAGCAGACTGATCAAATATTTCAGGTTAAATCTCCCTGATAATTTGGAAAATGAACCATGTTGGTGTCCACAGCTAGTGAATGAGATTACAGGGCCACTGTCAACGTCTGCTAATGTCTTAGCACAACTGCTAACCATTTGACGTTAATTTGGCAGACTAGTTGCTGTACGTGGCGCACAATAGGGCTGTTTTAAAGTTTAAACTCAATCGATATCGTGTCACATTGACACGTTTTGAAACTTCCCGTTAATGGACACAACGCCAGCGTGTTAAGCTACAATGCTAACATGTTAGTTAGCAAGCTAGCATGTTAGCACTGAAGCTATTTAACGTGAATTATGAGCGAAACGAGTGTGTAAACATGTGAAGCTGCAACCGTGTGTAACAGTGGAAAGGCTGTCATTTGCTATAACGGTTACTTTGACTGATATTTAACTTTAATTGTCCTTAAAATAAAGGCCGGTTGGAGTGGACGTACGCCTAGCAGCGGCGTTTCACCACCACCACAGCAGGCTTTTCTAAAGGACAATTTAACAGCGTTAAATGCACACAAGATGGTTAATACTACCATCGTTACGTGTGTCAAAACATTGTTCACATATCTGACTTAACTACACGCAATAATGGTTCTTTTATCGGCAAGATTGAGTTAGATTCTGTAAAATGTATTCCTGTAATCATTTCATACCATGGCTGCGACCCGATGCAGAGGAAAAGAGGGAGGTAGAGGCCGGAAGCAGTCCCTAATGTAGACCTCAGCCGGGGGACAGGCTGCTCAGGCTGCCCCCTAGCGGCGGAGCATTTCAGGAGGACAAAACCTACAAACAACAAACCAAAGAGCTCAAATTTTAAGTAAAAGCAGGGAGTTATACATTTAATCTTTGTAAAACACAATGAGCAGACTTTATAATGTCTGCAGAAGTTTTTAGTTTTAATTTTTTTTATAGCTTGTCCCTGCAAAACTCAAATTAGCTGTAGACTGAATCAGAAATCCCCTGAAAATAAAAGTGTAAGAGTGCACAAATATGGCCGTGTGTTAATGTTTAGCCCGCTTCCACTTATCACCAAAACTGTCCAGAGGGCTGATATGAAAATGAGCAGGAAGAAAAAGGGGAAGTAAGCGGAGTCGATTCCTCTCTGTGGGTGTGTTTTAGTTTCTTGCATCACAGATTAACACATTTTATGGAAGGCAAGCAACTGAGGCAAAGGTTCATGCCACCGCTTTAAGTCTCAGCATCTGTGGTTGACTGTCTGATGCTTGACTTTTTTGGGTGTCCGGGTAAGTGACAAAGCTCTTTGAAAGTAGGCTGTAGGGTCAAGAAGTATTTTCAGTCATATGTTCACATGAATGCATTTCAGTTGAAAGAGTGTGGACAAAAGTAGCAGAAAGTATCATGTGGATTTGTGCAAGTGCTGAATTGAAACCCACTGATGTTCAGTTTTTATGCAAATCCTAAATGAAGTGTGTACTCGCTACAAAACTACAAATACATGAGTCAAATCACAGTGACATTATCTGCTAAAATGCAAAGATGTTACACTTGTTTCTGACTGTTGTGTTGAAAACAATGGACTATGGTGTATTCTGCAGGGTTGCATGTGTTTTTTAAACCTTTGTATAGATAGATCTTGCAGCACTATGGTTTAGATGTTTGGTGGGGTTATAATCAGATAGTACTTTCATGTGGTTACCTCTGTCATCTATGTGACAAATATCTTGCATGTTGTGAACTTTTACATATTACAATTTAAGACGCTTCCCTGAAATTACCTTTATTTGCATGCCTTACAGGAAATGCTGATTCCTTTTTGTGAAAACTGACCTCCACAGAATGCCACAATGTTAAATTGATGTGGTATCTTAATAAGTGTGGGAGAGTATTCTTTGTGGTTAGATTTAACTCTTACGGCTTGTACTGAACTCTCTTTTTCTCTCACTGTCTCTCTCTTATACACACACACACACACACACACACACACACACACACACACACACACATTTTCTTGCATATACTACTTATCAGTCAGGAAACTCCAGAAAAGAGAGCTTCTTGACAGGTTCCTGTTAAACAAGTCTTTCACGATGTGGTTATGTTTGCTGTGTCACACATGAGGGACATCACGCAACAAGTTTAATAACTGCACTCTTTCCTAATACACACGTTCATTAGTCTTTATAACTTATTTAATTTGGGCCTTTTCATTTTAAGACATGTTGCACACTGAGGTAGTGGCACAGTTGGTGATATTTACGGGTTACAAAGATCGGTTGCACATCAGTCTGACAGCTACACAAGTCAGGGATGGTTAAAACATATTCAAATATACGTTGTCTTGTTGTTGAATTGTAATTGTAATTGTCTTTATCATTTTTTGAGCCCAGTATATTACAGAAAGAGTCAAATGGAGAGATATAGTATGTAGAATTTCACACCCAAGAACACACAAGCAACTGAGAGGGTAACTATTAGAAAGTGAGAAACGAGATGTCTCTCTGCACAGTGTTAAAGTGTTGTGCTGTGCAGAAACAGAGGTGAATTCTGCAAAATCTGAAAAAAAGTGAGTATTGTACATCAGTGTAAGTCATGAAGTGATGTGTAACAGCGTACATCACAGGTATGTAATGCATTTCAAACATGTTATTGAAAGATAACCACATGTGAGAGAGATAATGTCAGGTTGAAGGGCTGAGAGGTGCTTGGGTTTCTTCTCCCTTCATATTGCAGTACAACACTGATGCAACTTCCCTATAGGTTTGTCTGTGTCAGCCACCGTGAGTCAACTCCCTTCAGAAAAGACAAAAAAGATCTGCCTTTGGTTGCCATGATACAATGAGACACAGACGTGCAGTTTCAGTCGACTGGCTTCCAATCGATCCGAGGGAAAGAGAAAGCGGATGGCACATCAGCCCTTTTGATTATCTACAGAGTTTATTGACCTCTGCTCAAGTTAGTGATGTGAGAAAACGTTAGGCGGCGACAAATGAGGAATGAATAAACAATGTTTTCGCAGAATAGGGAACAATGCTGTCTGCTCATGACGGCACAAACAAAAACCCATAGGTACTGTCAGTCTAGTGTAAAGAAATGTCACACTCCTGGTTAGCAGGGAGTGACGGAGGCTTCTGGTAGCGTTACAGTTACAGTTCAGATGATAGAAGGAAGTGCTCACAAGCTGAAAATAGGCTGAGCTGAAGTGCAAACACATTTGACAGAGACTAACAGACGATGAGCATTCAGCTGTGTGACAGGGGTGAGTTTGAGCGTCTGATGGCCTAGTCCACGATTCATCTGGCAATATGACACTATATGACTTTAGTGCATTGTGTGCTTTTGTTGTATTTTAAAATAATATGTGTGTTTTAGACATTAAAGCAGAGTTTTTGCTGGATGGAAAGTTGCAACTAAAGCTGACCTCACTTGCCTGCTTCATAGTAGGTGCTAAGTCTACACACTGGTCTGTCACCGGTGCGTCTATTGGCGTTAAAATAGGGATAAATTATTCAACATCTCAAGGAGCTTTTCACTTTTGTGTCCCAGCATTTGTGGTGATTTCCTTCCTGTACTGCCAGTTAATTCTGAATAAAACGTTTATCTCCTTCATACAGTGAATTATGTTCCATGTTGCTAACTTGTTTGTCCAAAATGTCAACATGTTTATAGCATCTATTTTTTGTCGTGTTAGGAATGAGGGCACGTTTGAGCGCTTTTACAGAGTCTACATGATCCTCATCCCTTAACAAGCATTTCTGCCCCACTCCACTCTGATCTAGCCATGGTATCAATAGAGGCCTTGTCTTGTTTTGGAGGTGCCAGTTTCAGTTCAGCACTGGTGGTTAGCAAGTGCTAAAAACAAGACACAATAAACTGTCATAAACTAAAGATAGACAGACTTTTTCATTTGCCTGTATATAATAATGAAGGTAAAATGTAATTTTGGGTGTGAGCGAATGTATGTGAGAGAGAAAGGTAGCCTTGTGATGGTGAGATTGTTTGATATTTTATTTGATGAGTTTGCCAGTAAACTAATTTCATTTAGGAGTTGCTTCTGTAAACACCAAAGACCTAAGGACACCCATTTTAATGTGTTACACGAACTTAAGTAACTGGGTTACTGTACTAATAACCGGGTTGCTGGATCCTAAGAGTAGAGTTCAAAATCAGGTTAAAAAAAAGAAAATGTGTGTGTGTGTGTGTGTGTGTGTGTGTGTGTGTGTGTGTGTGTGTGTTTGCGTCTGCACTGCGAGAGAGTTAAGTTGCCTTATCAAGCCTGTCAAAGACATCTAAATTTATGTGACATGAAATACAATCACCAAAAACCTTTGGATGCAATTCATTGTGTTTTATCTGACACAACTTCTCATCACAACATCCGAGAAGTGGATAAGAAGTGGAGGAATAATGTCAACCCATCATATTAGGAATACAGAGTAGACAAGGGATTAGGAGGACACACTTCCCACACTACGCAGTTCACTGAGCTGGTGTGATGATGAGCAAGATACAGTAGCTGAGGGAAACAGATGTGCCAGTGGGGGGAGGGGGGGGTATTTTGGAAACAGAGGATGTCGCTGGCAGGAAAAGCAGGGCTTATGCAAATTCCAGCTAATCACACGGTGATTTGTGCTCGCACTCATGCTGCACGTCTCTTCATCTCTCTCCAGATCTGTGCTCTCACCTGTTACAGTGGCTTTGCTCTAACTCTATGAAGAATGGGCACGTGTTGACTTAAATTCTGTTAAAATACAAAGGAAGTGAAAACTGTGAATAATTAAGTGCGAAGTGCAACAGAACCCAAAAGGCCGCCTCATATTGCTAAGCTAAACACAGTGACAATGGGAGAGTCAGTCACAGCTCTCAGCAAAGTGATTACTGCCTGAGTCGAGGTGCAAATGTGCTGCTCAGTGTTCACAAAGAAAAAAGCCGGGTGTTGTGCTGTTATCATGCTTTGCAAAAGTATTCATTGTTCCTTGTTCCTGTGTAGATTAATCCTGACTGAATCATGTCAGAAAATATACTGGAAGAAATCTTCATTAAAAGATCTCAGCAGAAGAAGAAGACCTCCCCTTTGAACTACAAGGAGAGATGGTTTGTTCTCACCCAGGAAAAAATCTCCTACTACGATTTTGATCCTGACAAAGGGGTACGTATGTGGAACTGCAGAAATCTTCTACTGAGGTAGCACCACGTTTGTCTCAGACTGATGTTTGCTGACAACCTTAAGAGAACTGTGCGTGAGTTACCTGACTGTTTCCCCATCTGTGAAGCAGAAGCGAAAAGGTTTGAGAGGATCGGTTGACCTTGAGAAGATCAAGTGTGTAGAGACAGTCCAGCCAGAGCCCAATGCCCCGCAAGAGCGCATGTATGCATTCCAGGTAGACAATTTTTGTCAATTTACTTGTTTAACAGAGAGGGACTCTTCAGAAAGCACCTCATGACAATCGTGAAGGTTATAGACAAAGAATATGTGTGATATTAAAGCCATTTTACATTCTTCCTTGTCTAAAATCAGGACCAAAAACATTTTTTTGCTTTCACTTCTAACTTGCAGTGCTGGTTTTCATTTTGGATTTGGAGCATAAGTGTTAACAAGATTGTCCTGTATCCCAATATCAATATTCAAACCTGTCACTACTATAGCAGCTTCTACATATAACTATGTAAAAGCTGCAAGAACATGGGAGGCTTGTAAACATGAGACCAAGTTTTCTCCTTGGCAGACAAAAACTGTCCATTCCTCCAACAGTCAACAATGTGAAAGTCTGTTGTTAAGAAGTGAAACCATCTCTCACACTTAGATGAACTAGGGGCTTTCAGTGACTGTGCAGGTGTTGCCATTGCACACGTCAACCCACACGGCAAGGTAGCATGAAAAAGGTGTCTGGTTGGATCTTGTCATAAAAGTATTTAAGAGTTTCTGTCTTGAACTAGCAACTTAAGAAACAGAAAATCACCCAATGTCTGGAAATAATAGACAACTCTGACAAAAACAGCTGATGGGTATTTTCTTTTTTATTCTTGCCACAGATCATTTATGATGAGGGGCCGCTGTACATCTTTGCAAAGACTGAGGATGTTCGGGCTCAGTGGATAAAAAAGCTGAAAGAAAGTAAGTAGTAACAGTTACAGTATCTCATACAGTAGATGCAATATTAGACCATATCTTAACATCATCACCCAGCGCCTGCACAACAGAAGAGCTGGGTGCATATGCAAATGCAAATGTTGATTCAGTGTAAATGTCCTGTGTATGTATTCGTGTGTGTGTGTGTGTGTGTGTGTGTGTGTGTGTGTGTGTGTGTGTGTGTCCATACTTGTGCGTAGTGGTGCGCTTCAACAAGGATCTCATGCAGAAGTACCATCCTTGTTCCTGGATGGATGGGGTGTGGCTGTGCTGCCAGCAGGAAGTTAAACAAGCCATGGGGTGCAAGGTCCTGGATAGTAAGAATGGTAAGAAAGAGATTCCCTTTGGTTTGAAATCTGCGACAATCGACAACTAAACTTGAGCCCGTGACTTAATTATTTCATTCACGTATCAAATTATGTCATTAATAGGCTTTACATCTCAACCATCTCGGCGAAGGGGATCCAGAAAACCTCTTCCTCCGACCCCAACAGAGGTACACACACACAGTCCCTTTTGAATGATATTCACTGATTACAGACAGTCATTTTATAGTATTACATCCACTATTCTTATGTTGTTTCAGGAGAAGCATGGTCGGCCTTTACCTCCACAGCCTCCTGAGCCACCTGCCCCCTCTGTAGGCATGACTGTCATAGCAGAGTATGATTACACACCCATGACTCCCCAAGACCTGGAGCTGAGGAAGGACGAAGAGTACACCATCCTGGAGATGTCCGATCCGAACTGGTGGAGAGCCACAGACAAATATGGGTGAGGTGAAAAAAAATTAACACAAGAGGCCGAACTGATAAAAGAGAATCTATTCATTTTAAATACAAGTTTAAAAAAACAATGTCAGCAGATGTCAGCAGATCCCACGTGGACATGCACAGACCTGCATCCACATGAAAAACGGTGGGAAAAGTGCTGTGCAAAGTAAAATGATTGCATGCTCCTTGCTTGCAAAAGGGGACATTTGAAGCACATAAACTAAAATAACTTAAAACAAGTGCATAAAGAGCAGGAGCCAGCACTAAAAGTGGACATGCAGATCTGAATATTTATGTCTGTGTGGATGTGGTTTTACTGTATTTGATCAAATCAATTTTCCGGGCTACTTCATCCCTTGTGTCATATGAACAAGAAAATAAGATCATATTATAGCATGATCAGTAAAAAGTAATTTAAATACCAATCATCTGTAATTTGAATGAATTGAATTTGCATTTAGAGTTCTAGGCGCAAGAATTTGTTTATGAGATGCTGCTGGTGTTGGTGGACATTATTAATAAATACAATACGTTTTGTTTTCTGTTGCAGAAAGGAAGGATATATACCTAGTAATTATGTTGTGGAAGCAGAAAATGGGCTAGAAAGATTTGAGTGAGTATGGGTACTATTGTTACTACTATTTTTATGTTAGTAGATTAATACTTGGTCAAGTTCCTTGTCTGTACATGAATGTATTTTTGATTGCTGAAGCCATAAATGATGCAAAGACAGCATTCCATAAAAATTATGTTCCCATTTATTTTCACAGCTGGTATTGCAAGAATATGAACCGTAGCCAGGCAGAAAAGCTGTTAAAGACCGAGGTAAACTCAATAACTGACATACACAATGTTACAGGAGGACATTTCTGCACCTACAAATTAGTCGAACTTAGCTGGACTAAATTTAATTTGAAACTTGTGTGTTGTTTCCCAGAACAAAGACGGAGGCTTCTTGGTACGGGACTCGAGCAAGGCCGGGAAATACACCGTGTCTTTGTTCAGTAAAGGTGGAGGGTGAGTAAGCTCTGTGGTGTTAAACACTGTTGCATGGTGCACCATTTACAGTATATACTGTATCCAGTGGCTCCAGTCATGTGTGAACGTATCAAAAGGAGAACTGTTTGTAATGAAAGCGGAAACAGTGGGCCACAGAGGGAGAAAGATGTAAATTATTCATGCAAAACCTAGACTAATCTGCCTGCAGAGCATTTTCATCGCAGGGCTCTGAGACTGAACTGTATTGTGGACAACGCTGATAAATGAGGGCTCCTGCGTCGATGAAAACTGACTACCTTAAGTTACTCTTCCTATTCTCTCCACAGGGAAACTAGTGGAAGTTGCAGACATTATAACATCTGCACCGCCCCACAGGGCCAGTTTTACCTGGCAGAGAAGCACAATTTCAACAGCATCCCAGAGCTCATCAACTACCACCAGCACAATGCAGCAGGTTAATACAGGAGCTGGGGATACATGGATATCTCATATAGCAATTTTCAGATTTGAATTCTTTGGGATTTGTCATACAACAAGATGCAATTTAAATTCAGTTGTGGCAGCAGGAAGAAGGAAATGACTCAAAAGGGCGGAAAGGCAACAAAATATAAGCACACAAACAGGATATCAAAAAACAGAAATGGTCAAAGTCTGTATATCAAAAATGTTGACCATACACATAATAATGTGGCTTTGTTATCTCCCTCACTAGGTATGGTTAGCAGGCTGAAATACATTGTAACTAACCGGGCACGGCCTCCATCAACAGCAGGGCTCGGCTATGGTAAGAGTACAACTATATCAGTATGACCTGAACTACAGGCCATAGAGCTTAAATACACCTGCTTTGTTGGCTTCTGGATGTATTCTCTTGTTAATCATAATGTCTGGTGATTAATCTCTGGTGACTGATTAGAAATTTCTCTGTGTGTGCAATTTGTAAATCACCAATTCTCTAAGATTGTGTTAACGCTGCATGAATTAATATAATGATCATTTGCTTGTAGTGTTTCGGGGGAACCAGCACATTTGTCAAAAGTAATGAGTCCCTCGATTGTGAAAGGAATAGTTTTACATTTTGGGAAATACATTTATTTGCTTTCATGCCGAGAGTTAGATGAGAAGATTGATACCATTCTCATGTCTGAACAGTAAATATGAAGCTGGAGCCAGCAGGTGGTTAGCTTAGCTTAGCATAAAGATAGCAGGGGGAAACAGCTAGCCTGACTCTGTCCAAAGGTAACAAAATCTGCCTATTAGCACCTCTACAGCTCACTAATTAACACGTTATATCTTGTTTGTTTAATCTGTACAAAAAAAACATGTAAAAACATCACGTTTTAATGGGGGGGTTATGTGTGGGACTATTTCTTGGCCAGGAGCAGTAACCATGAAGTTGCCAGGCGACCAGTGGAGACTCCAGTAAAGCCACAACCTGTCTTCTTTTTTTTTCACTTTTTTTGTATGATTCACTTTTTTGTGTGGATTACACAAAAGACAATAAAATGTGTTAATTAGTGAGCTTTAGAGGTGCTGGTAGGCAGATTTTGTTATCTTTGGACAGAGCCAGGCTAGCTGTTTCCCCCAGTCTTTATGCTAAGCTAACCTGCTGGCTGCTGGCCACAGATTCATACAGATATGATTGTGGTATCAGTCCTCTCATTTAACTCCCAGCAAGAAAGCTATTTCCCAAAATGTTGTTCTGTTCCTTTAATGCGGATGCTGCAAGTATAAAAGTGCTCCTCCATTCTCTCTTGTTTGCTCCAGGTGTGTGGGAGATTGACCCCCGTTACCTCACCTTCATCAAGGAGCTGGGCACTGGTCAGTTTGGAGTGGTGAAGTATGGAAAGTGGCAGGGCCAGCATGACGTTGCCATTAAGATGATTAAAGAGGGCTCCATGTCTGAAGATGATTTCATCGAAGAAGCCAAAATCATGATGTAAGCAAGACTAAATCTGAATTTGGTCATTCAGTTGCTACGCTTGAATTGACTGCAGCTGAAATGATAATGACGATTTTGTGCATGAGACTAATAAAACTGATGTGTCACGCTGGGAAGTGTAGCTTCTATAACTTCTGTGAGGAAAACCAGCTCGTAATACTTCACTTCCTTCTCTTTTTGCACAAACCAGGAAGCTTCGCCACGAGAACCTGGTCCAGCTGTACGGCGTGTGCACCAAACAAAGACCCATTTATATAGTGACTGAGTTCCTTTCAAATGGCTGCCTGCTGACGTACCTCAGGGAGGGCCTGAAGCAGCACCCAACAGCTGTCCAGCTCCTAGAGATGTGTAAAGACGTCTCGGAGGGCATGGCCTATCTTGAGTCGAAGCAGTACATCCACAGAGACCTGGTGAGAGACATAGATCTACTGTAGTATGTGCAAAATATATCCAAGTACATTTCTAGATCATTATATCGTGGCATGTTGAGATAAACTGGGATTAGGTATTTGAAGATAAAAGTAAATGTTTAATGATTACTCTTAAATCAAGAGTCTTGTGTGTTTTGTCCTCAGGCTGCCAGGAACTGTTTAGTAGATGGCAATGGCACCATCAAAGTGACTGACTTTGGACTGTCAAGGTAAAATACTTCACATGAACTAAAGGACACATAGAGGCACATTGGTGCCTAATAAAGTATAATATTAAAATCCCCTTGCTCTGTCCTCAGGTCAGTGGTGGAAAGTAACTCAGTGCATTTCTTTAACTGCACTACACTTTAGAGGGAAATATTGTATTTTTTTACTCCACTACATTTCTTTTACAGTTTTGTTACTTTGTATATTAAGATTTTACATATAAAGTTTAACTTAATATCAACTTAAACATAAACCAGTATATAAAGTAATTAAAATTAGCTCCACCTCAACCAACTACAACAGTAAAATGCTACTTACAAATGAATGCATGAGTAATAAGTATCCAATAATATAACAGGCAGAGGGGCCATTTTGTCTTCACAATGATTTTACTTTTGATACTTTCAGTACATTTAGTTGACAATACGGCTGTACTTCTACTTTTTTCGAATGCAGAACTTTTACGTGTATTACGAGTATTTTTTACATTGTAGTATTTGTACTTTTACATTTTAAGTAAAGGATCTGACTAATTCTTCCACCGCTGCCTTAGGTATGTCTTAGATGATGAGTACACAAGCTCAGCAGGTTCCAAGTTCCCTGTTCGCTGGTCACCTCCTGAGGTCCTCCTCTACTGCAAATTCAGCAGCAAGTCAGACATATGGGCATATGGTGAGTGAACACAATGTACAGTACGTCTTTCAGTTTCCATACTGCATTTCTGGCCAGTTATAAGTGTAATCTGTGTTTAAATGTATTCACAAACTATGAATTCACATCTGTATTAAAGCATAATAACTAATTTCACCCCATTAACTATTTCTCTAAATACTTAGGGGTTCTTATGTGGGAGGTGTACACTTTGGGACGGCTTCCGTATGAGCGCCTTAACAACACGGAAATAGTGGATCAGGTGTCCCGGGGCCTGCGCCTCTACCGCCCTCAGCTGGCCAATGAAAAGGTCTACAGCATTATGACAAGCTGTTGGCTTGATGTAAGTGAAGTTTGTCTTGTGGGCCTCAGTAACGGTTTTGACCTTGTACAGAATGATGATTATGTAAATACTTCCTGAACACCAATCTCACAGCTTCTCTTTGTTTTGTTTTCAGAAAGCAGATGAGAGACCCACCTTTGAGGAGCTGGTAGTGACTGTTCAGGATTTGCTGTACGAGCTCCAGTAGACCTCAAAATAATCCCCACCAACACACACACATAAACAAACAGTCCACTCTGATCCCCACAGAGCAGCATCTCCGTATGTCCCTGGAAAGTTAACACAATCATTAAAACAGTTTTGAACATGGGACTGCACAGCCACACTGAGGTCCTCTGTAATGTGAATATGTGTAATGTGAATGTCACTATAACTCATTGATTAGGAAAGCTTTCCTATCACATTATTAGAAGTACAGTTCTACAGTCTAGCATTTAAAATGTGTATATTTTATTGAAGGTTATTGGATGCAAAAAGTAATCTGTCTTTATTGTATTCTGTGTATTGTATTATGTGGAATCATTGTGAAATGTAGACACCTTTGCATATGGAAACAAGCTTTGTGAGAACATATCTATTGCACAAATAAAAGCCAAGTATGCCAGGCTTTGAAGTGACTGAAGCATCATGTGAAATGAAAATGAAAACATCTGACAGACGTTTTGTTTTCTAGTCAAATATGAACTGTTTTTAATGTAACAATAACACCTTTATAACTCGGTATTATCTTTATTTGTTTAATTAAATAATATATAATTAATTATAAATGGCTGTTATGAAAAATTACGTATGTATGATGACGAGCGCCGTCAGACGAGCGCGCTCTGTGATTGGTTGAACTGCTTCCTGTTTCCCGTCGTTCATACATACACGTGAAGGTCAGCAATAGAGCCATAAGGCATTCATAATTAGACAGATATTGCTCTTATAACTTCTTTTTAGCGAAATATGGACGGCCAGGGAGCGACAGCCGACCCCCAGCTTCAACACTTCATCGAAATCGAGTCTCAAAAACAAAGGTTTCAGCAGCTGGTGCATCAAATGACTGAGGTTTGCTGGGTAAGATCAGCTTTAAGCTAGCAGCGGAGCTCTGCAGTTTGCTTTTTACATGCATGTCTGTAGCTATAAGCGATAGCTAGCTGGTCTTATATTGACATGAAAGTTGCACATACGTGTTTTATTTGCTGTAGTCAAATAATGATGTCCATATATACATTTAAGCGACACGTAGCCCCTTTTGTGACCCCAGCACTCCGTATGTCAGTCCGAGACTCGGTCACATAGCGTTCCCTACGCAAACTTTAGGGGGAGGGGAGTGAAAACGTTATTTTTTTCCGTTATTCAGCCATAGGATGTATCGTAAAGTGTCTTCGTGATCCTTGAGATGTCTACTCTCTGCCCGGAAAGATGAAATGTTTGCGAAACAAACATCTCTCCAGACTGCGATGGTCACCGACGGTACCCCGGCCTGCCAAGCTAAGGTTAGCTCCGCGAAGAAGAGGAGCAGAGCGGAGCGTCAGTGTGTGGAAACGTTGGATTTAAACGTTGGTTTCGTCCATTGTAAACATTTTATCATACCGGACTGACAGTAGACATCTGTGAGATCACAAAAATACCTTTGGGGACGCAGTCTGCTGCTGTATAACCGGTATAAAATAGAGTAACTTCCCCTCTAATGTCTGCAATTTGAACTGTACGTGACTGAATCACTAAGCAACGTGAGGTCACAGCTGGGGCACGGCCACGCGCTACTGTAATATAACCAGTACTTGCTGTAACATTCATTTATCACGCTTTCTTGATGTGATGTACTACTTGTATTGCCTTGCATCATCCTCGCCTAAATGTGTCTGTCTGTGTCTCCAGGAGAAATGTATGGATAAACCCGGACCAAAGCTGGACTCAAGGACAGAGGCGTGCTTCGTTAACTGTGTGGAGCGGTTTATTGACACCAGCCAGTTCATCCTGAACAGACTGGAACAGACTCAGAGGAGCAGGGGCTCATTCTCTGAGACCATGTCAGACTGAAAACTGTCACTGAAAGGACTGACAGGACACATGGACACCACGCCTGCTCTGTGAGGACGCCCTTTGGTCCTGATGCAGATGACAGTGTGTAGCAGAACTGTCCCTTCAACTGGAAAAAGGAACATTAAGTGTTACTTTTGATACAAGTGCCTGAGATTAACACTATGTATGGACTCATGCAGAAGTCTAGGGTTTAATTTGTCCTCTACTTAGCAAGATATGAGTGTTACAAAACTCTTAGATTGTGGTCTGTTGTTGGCAGTGACCTTATGTTTGTCAAGTCATGTAATTCAGGTCACAAGTTCACTAATCAAACCGTGAAACTGAGCTTGAATGTGTTTAATATCCACTGCTGTAACTAGTGGGTTAAGTGCGGGAGACTGCAGACAGATGGAGGCATCTGGGACATTCAGCTGGCCAGCTGTTTTTGACAGCCACGAGGACTTCACCACACACTCTGCTGTAATTTAAGAGGACTAACATGTCTTGAATGAGGAGGTTCTGGACTGTACATATGCAATAAACAAAATGCCAAATAATTCTGTCTGTCTTTTGTTAAAGTGAAGTCAAGTCATGTTGTAGTTATGTTTTAATGTGAATTATCAAACGCACAAAAAGTACAATTACATCAGAGGTATGTTACAGCTTGGCACATGTTGGGAATTAATTTATACAGGGAAAGAACATTCTTTGGTGCAGTTTGTGTATAATACTGAGGTATTACAGTAACTCATCAGAGGAATCATTCAAACTTGTTCATCAAAAACATGATTGAAATGCATTCAGGGCAAATCATGTTTTCTGCTTTTTACACTGGTTGTAAAATCATATTTGTACAATATATGCTCAGGTTAAAAGTGCAAAACTATGAATAAGGTTATAGTTTTCAGTAACAGAAGGCATGAGCTTGCTTATGCAGGCTAATATTCAACCTTCAATTAATTTTTTTAGACTTGAAGGTGCAGTCTACGATTCTGGAGAGCCCTGATCGATCCAAACTTCACTCAGAAAACAAGCACTTTTAAAGTTGTTTGCTTGTGGTCTTGCAGACAGACCTGACAAAGAATGAATTCAGACTTTTTACAAGTCGGCATCACGATGCAGTTATTTCGGCATCCTTTTCATCAGTTTATCACAATTAAATCGCAGCAAAATCTGTTTATTTTGGGATCATACCGCTGTAGTAAGCCAGATTAATTCAGCTGACATGTGACTTGCCAAATACAGTGAATATTTATTGATTTTGACACACAAATTATGAAACTGCCACTCATCAGAGACACGTAGAGGCGAATATTCACAATAAACACAAATGATCCCGCAGTCAAACTCGCTGTTGTCCAAACTGTTGTCCTGTGCACGAGTTGTGCGGCTCGGTCCGAGCCACTCTGTTTGTTTACAGAGCCAGGGCTGTGTATGAACACCAGATTATTCTTCAGCGTGCACACAGAACGGACAGCTAGCGGACTGTGAGCATACATCCTCATACATCATACAGAGGATGGAAACAACAAGTAAAATCTAACAAAATCTCACTCGGTTTAACGTAACCATAAAGATTCTCAGATCTCCATGAAGTAAAGTGACTTTAATTTCCAATTTTTTGATCATATTTGTCCTCAGAGGCAGCTTGGTGACATGAAGCAAAGCTCTCAGCTGAGAACTCAGCAAAGAGAAAAGGAGGCTCAGGAGCTGAGACAAGCCATTTTCTCTCTCACTGTAAGTGCAAGTTCATAGTTGACCATTTTATCACCTTTAAAACTGCCAAAACTCAATGATACACTCTCTTGTGTGACTCCTGCTGTATGTTGCTCTGTGTCTTCCTCTAGCGTGCTACTCGGGCAGCGGCCGAGGAGAGCGACGCCGTCTTCACCGAACTGATTCGGTCGATCGAGCTGAAGCGCTTTGAGGTGAGAGAGCTCATCAAAGCCCAGGAAAAGATGGCCGTCAGTCAGGCTGAGCAGCTGCTGGAGAAGATCCAGAAGGAGATCACTGAGCTGAAGAAGAATGAGGCTGAACTGGACAAACTTTCCCACACCGAGGACCACATCCATTTTCTTCAGGTAATACCTGCTCAGATTGACACCACACAGGCTGAGTTTTTGGGACAGTAACACGCCTCAAACGTTCTCTCTCTGTGTTCGTCACTGCAGAGTTGTCAGTCTCTCCATGCTCCACCTGAGCTGTCAGCTTTGCCTCCAGTCACCGCTGACCCCAACCTCACCTTCGGCCCAGTGATGACAGCTGTGTCGGACTTTAAAGGACTGTTGCAGGAGGTCTGCCAGGGAGGGTTTGTCAGCATCTACGAGAGAGGTAGATACAAAGAGTTATAACAAATTAGTGTCTTTATTCTGTCAGTTCTTGTTTATGTGATTTCCTTTTTCTCTCTTTTGTAGTGAGAGATGTTGTAATTGTAGGTCCTCCAAATGCTGCTGATACAACACAGCTCAGTGATGGTGGATCAGCTGTACAGATGGAAGCAACAATAGGTGAGTCTATAAACCTGCTCATGCTCGTCTTAAAGATATGATGAGTTAGTCACAAAATTACAGCCTTTATTGCAAGTGTTAAAACACCCCAAAACCTTTGACAGTCAGGGATGCATTTATCAACTTAAATAACTCAATGTGAATGTAAATGCATCTTTAATCACATTTAAAAACCTGTTGTTTAACTGTGTAGGATTCATATAACCTCTGTAGTGTAATTAATGCTCTCACAAAGCTCCTTTTTCCTGTTAAAGGTGTTTTTGGTGGGATGTTTTCTTGTCTGAGTCGAGGATCTAAGGACAGAGGGTGTCGTATGTTTGATATAAATTTGTGATTTGGGGCTATATAGATAAAATTAACTTGGCTGCAACTAATAATTATTTTCATTATCGATTAATCTCTCCATTATTTTTAATTTATTTTATTACTTTAATTTATTTTGATTAATCGTTTAGTCTATACAATTTCCCTAAAATAGTGAAAAATGTCCCTCACAGTTTCCCGGAGTCCAAGGTGACGTCTTCAAATCTTGTTTTATCCGACCAACAGTCCAAAAGCCAAAGATATTAATGTTAATTAATGATAATTAATGTTATAAAACAGAGAAAAGCAGCAAATCCTCAGATTGGAAAAGATGAAATCAGGGAATATTTGGCAGTTTTTGCTTGAAAAATGACCAAAACAATTGATTATCGAAATAGTTGCCGATTAATTGATTAATCGACTAACTGTTGCAGCTCTACTTGACAGAAACCAGGTTATTTATAGCGGTAACAAAATAGAGTTTCAGTTTGAATATCAAGCCACGTAGTTTACCCATACATACATTTTATTTATCTATTTATCTAATGTTTATTATTTTAGTAACAAGTATATAGAATATAGCACCTACCACAACATTTATAGCCTAAACTAGTTTGCAACGCTCGTCCCCAGATGGGCCTTTAAAATACACAGAAGTCAACAAAAGAATACAAAGTAAACAGCACGAAAAACAAAATAAAAAGTGAGGAGCTGTTCACCCATCGTAACTGGATCTAAATACAATCTAGATGAACTGAATCTGGATCTCTGAAAATAAGATACTTGAGCGGCATGTTGTGTATGTTCTACCTGCTGACAAGTTTTGAAAACTAGTTCAAAGGAAGCAGTTTGTCAATCAACTTCTGAATTTCAATAGCTGACGAACACTGTGAAGTTATGAAAAAGCTTCTAAATATAATATAAAACATTACTGACATACAGTGACAGTTTAAGGGTCACTTGCACCAGTTAAGGTACATTTCAAACCTAAATTAAATTGTGTTTTATCTTCCTAAATGTGTTCCACGCAGCTTTAACCCTTGTTCTTGAGCTCTCATCTGAGTTAATTTATTAAAACTAGATGAACGATTATTATCATTAAAGCACATGAGTAACCCTTAATTTTAATTACTCTTTGTTCGGGGTATCAGGTCTTGAAAAGTCTTATAAAGCACTGATGTCAGTTTCCCCAAAAAGGCCTTAGAAGGTATTAAATAGTTTTACATTTAATTTAAATATATTTTCTAGTAACATTAGCAATAAAGTGTTGTTGTATGAGATTTTAGCAAAAACTGGCTGGAAATTTCAGGACTGTTGTTCCAGACCTCTGACTTTATGTAAAATATATACTGTATGTGGACCTTGAATTAATTAATTAGTTATTTTTTAATCGGTTTCATCCATCCATATTCTGCTGCTTATCCAGGTCCATGTTTAATGATTAATTGATGATAGTATCAGGAATTATTGTTATATACGTATTGTTTGAAGTACTGATAAAAATGTGATATTCAGGATTCTTGGCTTTATCATCCAAACTGGCTTACATTGATGTTTTTCACACTTTGAGTGCATTCTGTGTTAAAAAGTTTTAAGTTTCACTTGTTGAACAGAAACCCGGTTTGTTTGTGCGTCCCATCCTGACCACATTCCCATACAGCACAAACACCTTACTCAACTTGTTTGTTTACAGTTTACAGTCTGCTGAATCTGCACAAGCGAAAGGACGACAGCGCTGCAGATTCTGACAGTTTGGAGACTCTGCAGTAACAGTGTTTGTCCTCTTTGTGCTCGCAGTGATCCCTCCACTTGGTCTAGACCAAAGTCCTGTGAGCCCCCTCAACCCTTTCCTCACTCCAGGACCTTCTGTGCCCACCTTCGCCTTCTCACCGTTTGGTAAATAGAGCCATTATCAAACATTACAAGTATTTCTGCATTAAAGAGTGCGCAGAGCTCATTTTACATCACAAATGTTATCATATCACTGACAGGAAGAAACAGATTCAGTATATATAACATATTTTCTGCAGTGGTGGAAGAAGTATTGAGATCTTTTACTTAAATAAAAGTAATACCACACTATAAAAATACTCCATTACAAATAAAAGTCCTGCATGTATAATTTTACTTAAGTAGAAGTTTGAAAGTATTTGCAGTAAGTGTACTTAAAGTATCAAAAGTACTCATGAATCCACAGAATGTACCCTGTCAGATATCATATTACTGGACTATAATTACTGACGTGTTACTAAGAAAGCAGCATTTTAATATTCTAGCAGGTATATACTACTTTATAGTATATAATGTTGGGTAGTTTCATCTATAACAATCATATTGTATAAGTTGGCCATATGTTTATATGTAAAATCTGTATCTTCAGTAAATGTACTTAGTTATAATCCACCACTGATTTTCTGTAGATGACAGCTTTTTATAGGAGTCACATTTACCTTTAAGTCTGACTGTAGGATCTCTCAAAGTCCCACTGAATATCTTAGACTATGTGTGTGTAATGAATCAAAAGATCTGAGACGACAATAAAATCTGCTACCTGCAAACTGAGTGACTGCATCTGTCTTATCTTGTAAAAACAGCTGTCACTCAGTTGCCTCCTTGGTGCTTTTCTGTGTCATTCTTTTGATTGTTGATGTTACGCTCTTGATCACTTTGATCCATACGTATTGGACTTTTGAAATTTTGAAACTTGCATAGATTTTATTTGACACTAACATCTCAGGAAACACTTTAGTCAGGTGAGTGGTAGATATTTAAATCTTTGAAAGAAAAATCAAAGTTAAGTAGTAAAAGGAACATTGTATGTTTCAATTTCTACCTTTTTTAATCTCAGGTACTTTCGTTTTTAGTTTTTTTACGCAATCTTAAGCTGATATTTAGTGTGTGTGGTTTTATTTGTAACAACAACAACAAGTACTGAAATTGAAATGGAAATTCACAACATGCGTCTTACTGGTTCTGTTTATGATCTGTCGTTCCTACCCAGTGCAGATCATGTCCAGGAACATATTCGCGAGCTCTCCTCTCACATATCCCCCTTGTTCTAATGTTTTCGTGGCCTCGGGGTGCTTTCGACTAATACTTCCTCTTCTGTCCGCTCAGGCTCCAAACTGTCCTCGGGATCCAGACAGAGGCACCTTCAGCGGCGCTCTCACCCCAGGAGGAAATAGACTTGTACTGGACGTTGAAATCAAAATTTCACATGCACCAACATGGGCTGAATGTGGTTATACCTCAGTGCTCTCCTGTCCTCTGCTTTTCCTCTCACACATCTGCACTGACACTCATGGATTGTACATTTAATAATTCGTCTTTTGGCATTAATTCCATTGTTTTGTTTTCACCAGTCAGCTACGCTTGCCTCTTGTATTATAGTGCAGATGCGAACAGAGATGAAGAAAGTGACAATGCATTAACCTCAAGTATTAAGCAGCACAAAGCAGGACTGACTCACTGCATCTTATTTCAGGATTTGCGAGGGAATTGCCTTAAAATGTAGTGCAGTTTTAGTCTTTTTTTTTAACACAGTTATGCTTTTATAATTATTTTTCATTTTTTAACCAAAACTACAGAACGATCATTTTGCTTTACAGACACGTGTAATAATATATTGTGATTTGTGACATGCTGACATTAAAAGGCAAACACACTTGTACAAAGTAAACTTTCTCATCAGTGGTGTTTATTTGCATGGTGGCTGGCTTACTTTTCATTTTGCTCTGAACAAACACGGGCCTCAGGTGTCCGATGTACAGGTGGAATAACAGGTTGCAGTGCTTTTGTTCGACATGTTATGCGTCACATAATATTCACAGGTCAGTGCATCTAATATGAACTTGTCTGATGTATATTTAGGATAGAAGGTTGTTCTTTTCAGTTTGCTTCACCTGGGACAGCCCATTTGTTGGTTTGCTGGCTGTGATTGGAGGCCTCAGGCCTCAGCAGGTGAAACCTGAGAAGCTGTTATCAGCACACCTGAGAGACCCGCCCATCTTTGTTCATACCAGTTTCTGTTCAGAGTGTGTAGGAAATGGCAGCAGCGACTATTTCTATCGAGCAAGACCAGTTTTGTTGTCCAGTGTGCCTGGAGGTTTTACGAGACCCGGTGACAATCCCCTGTGGACACAGCTATTGTCTGGACTGCATTGAAGACTACTGGAACAGGGCCAAGCAGAAAGGCCAGTACAGCTGCCCTCAGTGCAGACAGGTGTTTAATCCGAGACCTCTGCTGAGCAGAAACACAGTTCTGGGTGAAGTGGTGGAAAAGTTTCAGCAGTCCGGATTTCAAGCCGCAGCTCAACACTTGGCCAAAGATGAGGGGGTGACATGCAGTGTGTGCACGGTGAGGAAGGGCAAAGCTGTCAAATCCTGCCTTGTGTGCTCCGAGTCTTACTGTGTGGCTCACCTGAGACTCCACGAAGAACGCTTTCATGGGAAGGCCCATAAGTTGATCCCAGCTTTAGATCAGCTGAGAGAGAAGCTGTGTCCACAGCACGATAAACTGCTGAGGCTGTACTGTCGCTCCGACCAGCAGTATGTCTGCTCCCAGTGTGTTAAAGAGAGACACAAGGGCCATGACGCAGTCCCAGTGGTGGACGAGAGAGCAACACAGCAGGTGAGTCTGAACATTTCTTAAGATGCAGAAATTATTCATTTAAATGTTCCTGATCAGCTTGATTTGCTGTTAGATAAACTTTGATTATTTTTATTTTAGTGCTTTAAAATAATATATGCATGTACAAAGCACATCGTGTATGTTTTTACATCGGATTTACCTGAAAGTCTGAATTTGATTTTACATGTCAAAGTCAAGTTTACTCGTCATGGTTGGTACTCCTCAGTCCGTGATAGCACGTGTGTAAAGTTGTCTGTAGTTCTGGAGGAGCTTCGTCAAGTCTGAGAAAATAACCCTGATTACATCACTGTGACATCATCAGGGTTATCTCTGCTTGGGCTTGGGCCACGTTGTATGAGATTGATGGTAGAGATGGAAAGATGTCCTATATTTACCACTTGCGAGTGTTCACATAATCGATTAAGATAAAAAATACTGATTACTAAGATGGAAGGATATTTATCTTTCCTCTTTTCTAAATAGAAAACCCGACTTCCAGCATCTTCCTGTATTACTTTAGGGACGAAATATCCTTCTATAAATGGAATTCCGGCTTGTAGACGGGGTTAATGGGGGTGAGGGGTGATTGAGACAAGATTACAAGATGTGTTCCTTTATCATGGTTGTGCTCTGTAAACTTCACATACCTGTTGTGCACTTTACAAATTTCCTGTGTATATTTTGTTTATTTGTTTAAAATTCAATAAAAATATTCTTGAGAGAAAAAAAAATACTGCGCATTGACAATGTAACAACACGTACATTAAATTTGTGTTAAATTACACAGAACAGCCGACTTTGGCTGACGTGAGGCGTCCGTGTTTGGTTTTCAGGCACTTCTGTATTGTTAAAGGAATAGTTTGACATTTTGGGAAATGTGCTTATTCACTTTCTGTCGGAGTTGGATGAGAAGATCGACACCACTCTCATGTCGTCGTCGAAAATATAAGGCTACAGCCAGCCGCTGGTTAGCTTAGCACAAAGATTGGAAACAGGGAAACAGTTGCCAGGCAACCAGCTGAGACTGGAGACAGGAAGTTTGCCGTTTCCAGCAAAGAAATAGCCCGGCACATAACCCCCCGTAAAACGGCAAACTGTTGCTTTTACACTTTGGTTTCTGTACAGTTAAACAATCAGGATACATCGTGTTAGTTAGTCATAACTCTGATATGACATGAACATGAACATGGACATTGGAGACTACAAATTTCTAACAGAAAGTCTGCATCACAAACTAGTATGTTGGGTTTGAAAGATCAGGACATTTACCAGGAAGGGAGGGCTTAATGAACGATGCTATCAAGTTGCGCTGTGGGAGATGTAGTGTTTTTAGTGCTTGATTAAGGGTTTTAAAGTTTCTTAATTTCCCCCATGAGCTATGTGTCACAGCTGCTGCTGCAGCTCCAACTGCTGACCATGATAATAAATGGGTCAGATTTGTATGTCTGGTGTCTAAGATGAAGGGTATGTCTTTTACAGCCTGGTCTAAAGGCTTGGACATTTCAAATATTGAATACAGGCAGTGTAAAATGTGCCCTGGTCTTGCAACCATATCTTGTGCTCTGATGTTGTGTCAAAAGTCTAGTTTGATAGACCAAAGGCCTTCCAATGCAATTCAATCCTTTTGATTGTAAAATCAAAACTTTCCATCTTGAAAGTCAAGCGTGGAAGAAATATTCGTCTGAGCAGCCTGAGGGACCACACTGTGTGATATTCATCTTTTGTATTCTCTCAGAAAAAACTCCAAGAAGCCTCTTTGAAGTCTGTGCAGAAATTGAAGGACGCAGAGAAGGAACTCCGATATGTTGTCAGATACATCAAGGTGAGCGCATTTTTTTCAATATCGGCGCTTTAAATATGTTGTTGACATACAGTGTACACTCAAACAGTGAGGTGTGCGTGATTCCTGGAGACCAAAAGGAGAAAACTTTATCCTCCACAGCACTCCACAGAAGCAGCAGTGGAGGAGAGTGAGAGGATTTTCTCCAAGCTGATCCGCTCCATAGAGAAACAAAGCTGCGAGGTGAAGGAGGGGATCAGAGTCCAGGAGAGAGCAGCTGTCAGTCAGGCCGAGGAGCTGCTGGAGAAGATACAGAGGGAGATAGTCGAACTCAGGAGGGCCGACGCTGAGCTGGAGAGGCTTTCTCACACTGACGACCACATCCACTTCCTCCAGGTATGGAACAAAAACTCACTCGGCCAGTGATGTGGGAATAGACTTGTCCAACCTTGTATTTATCACCTGAGAAATCTGTCAAAAATAAGCAAGATTTTTAGGGACACTAACGATCTTACAGGCTCAGTTGTCTGGCTTTTAACCAGAACTAAGGGGCCACAACACACCTGTCTTTAATGGTTTTACTCTGACTCCCAGCATGTGTCTAGATCTTTTTGATCTAAGAATTACACTCAAGAGTCAACTTAGTGAGTAAAACAAACTTAATCGCTGAATGTGAGCAATAAAACACATTTATCAAGTGACTTACTCCCACTTACAGTGAAGTGTAGGAGTACCCTTTAAGAAAAGCTCTCAAGTGATCACATGATGAAACACATGTATGCTCAGAGCAGGATTAATAGATCAGATACATGGATTTACCCAGAAACTGCCCCACTGTTCTTTCTTTAAAAAAACAAACAAAAAAACTCAGTTATTCTGAAAAATGTGATTTAAATTTTTTTTTAAATCTCTAACATGTCCATGTTCACATGTCAAATTAACAACAATCTAATGTATATGTATAATATATAAATATAAAGGGATGAAATAATAGGAGATTGGCACCACTTTTTCTTCCTTTTTTTTTTGTTTTTTGTTTCCATTTCAGCCAATCGTATCAAATTCTATTAAACTGCCCTATTCTGAATTATACATACTATATTGTTTCAGTTAACATTATCAATCATTACCAATTATATTTTGAACAATAATTCCAAAACACGTCTCAGAAGGTGTGTGCCCACCTCATTTTTTTTTTACTTTTAATAAATACAGGCCCTGACCTTTAGTCCCCCATCACTGGGCAGAGATCTGTTGTCTGTTTCAAAGTCGAGGCCTCAAACTAAAGGGGACAGACCCTTTGCATACATACTTTAATGGAAAGGTTCTGCTTGATTTAATGTTTTTTTAAGTTGATTTAGTCATCTTTATTTCTTTTTATGTTATATTACTAGAACTTTTTAAAACTTGTTTTAATCAAAGTGTTTAAAACTGTGTGGTATTTACATGCAACACATGTCAGTATCAACATTTGGTCCAGGCCTCGTCGGAAAGACAATAGTAAATATATAAGACATATAAATAAGTATATATTTGCTAGTATTCATATCAACATACAGAGGTCAAACCTCCAAAGGTGACTGCTGGTCACTTTTGAGTCTTTATGTCAAACTAAAAATGACTAATGAAGTTAAAATCAGGTAATAAAACTCTTTTAAAGAATGATCTTTGAGTGGTGGCTCAGTGTCAGTCACATTCATACACTTATTGTGAAACATGACACCTGCATTACACTGATGTTGTTCTCAGCTCTAATAGTGGATCTATTTTAATAATAATAATAATAATAATAATAGTCTTTATGAAGTATTGTATGAAAGGCTGCCAGATGGATTTGTATTTAGCAGCCTGTTTTTTTCCCCCAAAATTTGATTTCTTCAGCCTCTGAGGTATTGATCATATCAGACATTTCTTTTACAGTAATGAGACAATACTGTTATTGACAAACATCTGTCGGGGTCATGAAGTTCCTCAGATACATTAAAAATGATTGACTGGTTTTATCAAGGTGTTTAAGGTCTCAGACGTATTTATCAAATACTGTATCAATCAGGAGTATTACATTATTCTTCTAGTCCAGTTAATGTATTTTATTTACCTTTGTAAGCTTTTACATTTTCATTTATTTGTTTTTAATTTGTTGCCTTGTGTGAAGCACTCTCTTCATTAAGGTTAAGATAAATTATGAAATAATTATGACTAATGCTTAAAATCCTCCATGCTTCCTGACAGACTGGGTCAATGTGATTTGAACTTGATGTAGTTTCATGACCCACAAAGTGATTCCTTCCTGATTTGTCGAGGTTGTTGTGTTTGCATTCAAATACCGTCCTCTGATTTGGTTTTGTTGCAGAAGCGCAAGTCTGTTCACTTCCCTACAAAGACTGTGGAAATGCCCAACACTGATGCTCTTCCATATTTGATGTACAAAACCATGAGAGGAGCTCTGATGGATCTCAAACACAGTCTGGACGAAACACTTGAAAGAGAATTCAACAGGATCTCTGATAAGGGTGTGTCTCTTCTACGATTGATTTACCATAAAGATGATTATTTATTTATTATTTTGTAACAGTAAATACTCATTTATACCACTTGTTTTTCTGTATTTCCAGTCATTTCACTGAAGGAAACCAGCAATCAAAGTACCTCTGAAAAGACTAAAGGTATGTGAGTTTTTCTAGTGGTTACTTTGTTTACTAAACCCCTCCCCCTGAACAGCGACTGTCCAATCACAGCTTAGCAACCGTAACTATGGAACAGCAGATCTGTCAAGTGTCCAAACACACTAGTCCTCATCATACAAGCGAAATGTTTCATCTGTTGGGTAGTTTCATTCATAACATCATATTTTATAAGCTCTTCATATGTTTTGTGTGCAAAAATCTTAAATTTGTAAAGTAACTAAAGTTATCAGATAAATGTAGTGGAGTATGAAGTAGGGGCGTCCAAAATAGCTTTTCCCACTTCGCAGCTCTATTTTCTTTCGATTAATGTTTTTTCATCTCGTACATCTGTCTAACAGCAAAAGACACCGACATACCATACAACTCAGAACCGAAGACGAGAGCAGATTTTCTACAATGTGAGTACAATTACTTGATAAACTTTACTAACATCCGTCTTTAGTTGGTGTCTGACAATGTGCATCTATTGTGTCCAGATTATAATGCCATTACCCTGGACCCGAACACAGCCAACCCTTATCTAAGCTTCTCTGATAGTCGAAGAGGGGTGACCACACGTTTGGAGCCGCAGCCCTACCCGGACCACCCGGCCCGCTTCACCAGCTGGGCCCAGGTGCTGTGCAGAGCTGGGATGGCTGGACGCTGCTACTGGGAGGTAGAGTGGGCTGGTAGCGGAGGGGTTTCCATCGGTGTCTGCTACAAAAACATGGGCAGGAGTGGAGGAGGGAGCGACTGCCAGCTTGGACACAACTCCAAATCCTGGAGCCTGGACTGCTCTCACTCAGGCTGTTCATTTCAGCACAATAAGGAGAGCGTGACCATCGCTGCGCCCTGCTGCAGCAGGATAGGAGTGTATCTGGACTTCAGGGGTGGGACTTTGTCTTTCTATAATGTTTCTGATTCAGTGGTTTTACTCCATAAAGTCAAGGCTACATTCACCCAGCCTGTATACCCGGGATTTTGGGTGGGGTTGGGCTCTACTTTGAAGCTGTGCTCTCTTTAAAATGTAAAGCTGAGTGCACTCCATCAAGCGTAACGTGTCTCTAGTCACCTTGTTATGTTTGACTGAGAATAATAATCAAACTGAGACAGATGTTTGTGCTCAAAACTCAGCATTTTAATAACCGTGCAAGCAGCAACACTTTGGTGGAGCAGGTTAAGAGACGGTGGAGCTCAGATCTTATTGAAGGCAGCAACATCTACACTCTGGATCTGCAAAGGAAGAAGAGTCCAATAAGTCAAGGTGTATATTTATTTGAACATATTTATGGTGTTATACAGGGATTTATGTGCATAAACTTTTATTTTAAATTAATTTGTACAACAAAACCATTTTATATAAATAATAATAAAGCATTTAATTGACATTTTTTGTAATTCAAGGATGTAATTTTCTTCCCCCTCAACATGTAATGCAAAAGTTTGACATTTTGGGAAATAAACACTCACTTTCTAGCGGAGATTTAGATGAGAAGATTGATACCACTCTCATATCTGCCCAGTTGAGGCTACAGCCAGCAGACGGTTAGCTTAGCTGGCTGCAGCCTTATATTTAATGCACAGAGTGGTATTGATCTTATTTAACTCTCCACCAGAAAGTGAATTTACCAAAAAGTAAAAAAGAGATTTGTTGTTGGAGTCACCCATATCACAAAAAGCTAACCTCTAACAGTATCTAACAATATATATAATTTCATTTCATCTGGCAGTGTTTTAAGATATTTTTATAGTGGAAGAGAACGTAATTTCATCTGTGATGCTCACTGCATTGGAAAATGACTTTTTTAAAAATTCAGCAGCAACCCTGTTACTTTAGACCATCCACACAACTCACTGTCAACATGTTTCATAGGGACAATTCATGATCTGTTCAGTGGGGCCTTCTCAAAACGTCATAAATGAGAAACCTAGTTTACTCCTGCAGAATGCAGATTTCTTGGCCATGTATATGAGTAGCTTTTTACAAGTATGCTTGTGCAGGACAACGTAACAGGGAACGAAAAGTCAAAATGTTGGTTTCCACAATTGAAGTCAGGCAGCACTGTCTTCTATCACCAATGCAAATAAAGTGAGTAAGCCATGCTTCCAAAATCAGGTCAGGGGAGAAATGTGATTACCGACCTGCTGCGTATACTCTGATTTACAATAACCAGGTTACTACAGTGCAGCTCCACATGTTCTCACATTACCTGTAACCTGATTTCACTGAGTAACGTGCTTCTTGTGTACATATAAATGTACTGACACTGATTCTGTAAAGAGATTTTGCTGCTGAAATTTTCGAATTCTGTGAGCACCACAAATTAAATCCCATTCAGCTCCATAATACTGTGGTGGAGACACACAGATGACTTAAAACCTCACCAGATAAAATCAAAGCTATCTACATGGCTAGTACCACTCGAGGCAAGTGATTAAGTGATAAAAAGTTTTCTTGACTAGGGCAAACAAATTACTTCAAAGTGACTGTTACTTACATAGTCCTCAAACTTGGTGATCTCCTCCTCCAAGATGTCGGTGCCTACTTTGTCGTCCTCGACCACGCAGTTGATCTGCAGCTTCTTGATGCCGTAGCCAACTGGCACCAGTTTGGATGCTCCCCACAGGAGCCCGTCCATCTGCACTGAGCGCACACACTCCTCCAGCTTCACCATATCAGTCTCATCGTCCCACTAAGGGAACACAGAGGAGGGCGGACAGACAGAAACATCAACTTAACAAAGCCTTAAAGACACAATTCAACACAGGATCCTTCAGTCTGCTGCAAAACTTCTACATGTGTCTGCAATCACATAACGACAAATCATACTTTATAATTTTCACTACATTCATGTTTAACTTGTACTTTTGTTGGAGAGTTGACTTAAATATTGATTTCATTTTGGCTCAATGATTTCAAAATATTTATGTTGATTTATTAATTGAAAAGTATTTTAAAGGACGTTACATCCAAACTTTTCGCAAATTTTTTCTTCTCCTTTTCCAAAACAAGAAAACAAATTAATGAGCTGGGAAAACAGATTTCCTGATTTTAAGTCTGTGTAGGTTCCCTTTATGGAACTAGCACATTAATATGAGCTACATGATACAGTTCAGGAGGACACGTACAGGCTTGACATCCAACAGGATAGATGACTTGGCGATGAGGGCGGGTTTCTTGGACTTCTTGGCTGCGTAGGCATCCAGGCGCTCCTGCTTGAGGCGGGCTGCCTCGTCATCGTCATCATCACTGCCGAACAAGTCGATGTCGTCATCGTCATCGTCATCATCACCATTTTCCACTTTTACCTGTTTGACTGGAGCAGCCTGAACTGGAGCAGCCTGGTCAAAACAATGGAAAAGGATAAGAAAACAAGTGTTCGGAGGGCATTTTCCAATAAGGCTTTATCTTCTTATCTCTATTTGTTCGCACAATTAAAACACCACAGTAAAAAGACATACAATAATAGAGCATCAATAGATATGTGGAGGGGAGGAAAGAAGCTAAAAGGGCTTATACAAGGTCCTCCCCAATATAAAACAATTCAATCAAGTGTAATCATAAACAGAAGACAACTAAACAAACCAAAAAGCAGATAAACGAAATATAAAAGAGGGAACTTGCAATCAGAAACAAGAGAAAAGATAAAGAATAACAAAAAAACTAAACATTAGTCATTGTAAATGAGATGTTTTTTCAACTTAACACATGTAACTAAGTAGATGAAATATTCTATTTCAACACCGTCTTGCCTCTTTCAGACATCTGTTTTATAGATGCAGTGACCGTATATATGTAGTAATGTACCGCATCTAAAAAAGCTACAAAACTCTTAGTTATCTACCTTGGCACATGGGACGGTTGCTGGGGATTTTTCCAGCACAGCCACTCTGGACTCCAGCTTCTGCAGGGCTGCTCTCATGTTCTCCACCACTAACGAGCAAGCACAAAGAGAAAGTTAAGTATGAATACTCTGCAACAAGTCAGCAAAAGCTCAGGAAGATGTGACAAAAACACACACACACACCTTTGTGCAGAGTCTGGTTCTCCAGCTCCAGGCTCTTCATGCGTGAAACCAGCTCCTGGTCTCCTCCTGCATGTGAGGATGACTGTGGAAAGATAAACAAATTAATTAGCAAGTGTCATGTTGCAGGTCAGGGTTCAAACCATCATCCAGGTTGAGATCCAATCCAAGCCTGCAGGGAGGAAGCAAGCAAATCAAAACAGTCAAAGTGGTGAGGTTTAAAAAGAAAGCCATGCAACAACAATGATTTGGATACACTTCACACACACGATGCTGATGTTAAAATGAACTCTTAATGTTTACAGTGCTAGCATGCAGACAAACTCTGCAAAGATTTTTTTAAACAAACCTGCAAATGAACATCTGCTTGATGAGAACTTTCATTTTTTCCCCACAATTAAGAATTTTTAAGAGAATAGTTTGATATTTTGGGAAAAACTTAATTGCTTTCTTGCAGAGCGAGGAGAAGATCAGTGCCTCTTAAATATAATTATTAGCCAGCAACCACTTAGCTTAGCATAAAGACTAAAAAACAGGAGGAAACAGCTAGCCTGGCTCTGTCCAAAAGGTATCATCTGCCTACAGACATGTCACTTTGGTTGTTGTATGGATTACAGTAACAAGATGTAACATGTTAATTAGTGAGCGCTGGAGGTGGATTTGTTTGCATCTTTGGACAGAGCCAGACTAGCTGTCTTTGCTAAACTAAAGCTAAACTAGGACAGATATGAGAGTAGTATCGATCTTCTAATGTAACTCTCGGCTACAAAGCAAATGAAAGTATTTCCCAAAAATGTCAAACTATTTATTTAAGTTTCATCAATTACTGATGACTTAATTCAGAAGTTAAATTAAAAGATACACTGCAAACGAGAACTGAGCCTTCAAGATGGCGCTGAAAGGAAATATTTGACTACTAAAAATGAATAGCATTTTAATAGTATTTGATCATCGAGATTAGAATTTCTGACACAAAAGTGTACACTCTGAATCAGTTAGTGGTAGTGTATGATGCCTTAAAAAAACAAAAGGTGCAGGATGGTGAGACGGTGGTGCAGGATGAGGCATCTTAGTGCTGTGATAATAGTGAGCACACTCCACTCCAGGCAGCAAAGCTGGACGAGGAGGACTTACGTTTCTGTGCTGCCGTTTCTGCTGGCGCCCTTTGGCCTGCTGCAGGGCCGTTTTCACCTGCACCCAGTGATGTACAAGGTGAAGGTAAGGGGAGGAAAACACGAAGACAAAAGGAAAAGTAGTGGTTGTAGGCAGAAAGTCGAATGCTACACACGCTACAATATGCACTGCTTCAGAGTCGTCAGTAATGGGATAGAAACTGATGTCAATATTGTCAGAGAAATGGGATTAAACCTGCATTAATAGACTTTTTGTATCAACACTAAATCTAACGATTGGGTAAAAAGTAACTAGTAGTAACCAAAATGGGAAATATCAACCAATCCTTTATATGTGGCTAGTTAAAACAAGCTTAACCTGTTTTACCACTTATTTATGGTGTGGGCCATTAAGCCACTTTGACACTCATGAACCCCTTCAAGGCAGCCGTTTCCAGTAAACACAGTCACTCTTTATTGTTTGATGATTGAAGTCAGGCTAACACTTGAAAAATGTGAACCTATCCTTTTAAAATACATCTTAACACAATACTCACATATCCATACGCATGTTTAGAGCGTTATTAGTCACTGTAATTGTTCCTCCTGTCGTTACTGGCAGCAGTGAGATGGGTCTTAAAGCAATTTCAGTGTAGGTGATTGGAGACAAAATCCACAGTTTGTGTCATACACAGGTATCGATCACTTAATACATATTTGTATGACACATTATTTAATTGGCAGTTAAACTTTGGATTTTCTCTGAATGTGAGTTCACTGCTGTATAAGTAGTAGATAGTTGTTTTTTTATTATAAAGGCTTACTTTGTGTATGTGGCTTTCTGACTGGATTTACAATTACATTCTCTGTAACTTCTGGCAAAGTGCAATACATCTTTTTAACTTATAACATACATTTTGCACACCTTACAGCAATTTGCACACTGTATGCATGCACATGTTTAAAGGGCATACTTTTTCACTTTTAACTCTTGTGTTTGTACTTGTGTTCTGATGTTCAGTGTGGTTTGTGACAGGCCGTGACACGTGAATTTCCCTCTGGGGATAAATAAAGCATCTATCTCTATTTGTCATGTCATTATAGTGGTAGTTGTAGACATCTTTCAAAAAGGAAAACTTAACATCAGCAATGACTGCGTTTTTTTTGTTTTTTTTTTGCAAAATGACTTCTAAAGTTCAGCTAAAGCCAATATGAGTCTAATTGAGTGAGTATTGTCTTTTTAGTGGGAAACTCCATCCTTGTTGCAGCGTCTAGTGGGCCATGGCAGAGGGGTAGTAACTGAAAGAGAACATTTTGTTCTAAATGTACAAACCCACTTGATTTGTCAAATTCAGGCTGCTGAAACGTCACATTAGCTTGGGCATTTTTGCACACAACAAGGACTGGAAATTGGATTTTTTCACCAATTACTTACATTGAAACTGCTTTAAGAGGGGATCTCTTTGCAGCCAGTGTGGACATGAGGAACAATTACAGCTGCCAATAATGTTTTTAATGTAACTACGGGCATGCTAGTATTGTCTTTAGACAAACATAAAAAATGTGAATCTATCCTTTAAGGTAACAACATCTAATTAGCTACAGATGAGATGATTTTTCCTCTGGACACTTGTTCATGCTAAAATGACCACACTCATACTGATAATATAGCAAATGCCACTGATGTAAAGACAAACACAAAAGCAGCTTACTGACATATTGCGATGAAGATTATGGGAGAAGCAAGCAGAGGGGAAAGGGAGAACAAGCGTCTTGTAACAGAAAATACACACTATATAGTACTTTTCTTGTTAAGTGCAGCCTAAAGGCTTTCTGGGACTGAAATAAGACTAAAATGTCCCCAAGTACTTGCTGTCTAAATTTTATTAATCATTTCTAATTTAAACAGCTATTCCCCTGTTTTAGGGCTGGTACACGAACATCAGTGAGTACAGTCCTGCCACTACAGGGGGTGTGCCTGCGGCTCGATTTTAATACAGTACTCACTCCGTTCAGGGACTGCTGGATATTCTGTCGGGATTTAGCAATGTCTTGCAGGATGGCATTAGTTTCTCTCTCCTGCAGGTATATGTGGGTAAAGCAGTGATGAAGCGGGAGCAGTGAGAGAGACAGGAAGCAGCATGCAAAACAGACAAAAGCAGGACGGCCCATTCACCCAACATTTAGGATGACTCTGTTATTAAAAGATTTTAATAATTTAAAAAAGGAATGATGATTCCAAAACTCGTTTTTAAACAAGGTCCTTGTGAATTAATACATTTAGAGGACTTGCAGTCAAGCAAAAGCAAATAAATGTGAGCTACAGGCTTATGTAGTTGTGACTCATGTTGCAATATAAAGGTTACGCACATTTTGGCAGCAGGCTTGAGGGTACGCAAACCCAGGATGATGACCTGACCTGCAACACTTATGGTGCAGCTGTTGTTTTCCCACTTCAGTACATGTTGTACTGAAATGGGAACCACTTTCATTCTTTCATTGAAACTACTTTCCACCCAAGAAATAATAACTTGATCTGTGGATTATCCCGAGTGACCAGGACATTGATCCTGTAAAGACTTGTTCCACTCGCCTCTGTTGTATCTGAGCAGCAGTAGAGGCACATATGTCAAAAACCAAAACTTTCTGCATCGTTTGAAATCACAAGGGGTGAGTGAGGACACGTGGCTTTTTGGGTAAAGTGACCCTTTAAGACCTGGAAGTGATCATACTCTAATCTCTCTCCATTGTTTCCCAGGCCTGTACAGAAACTCTCATGGCCGCTGCAGCCCTGGACAGCCTGAGAAGCAGAGACAGCTGCCAAACCACCTGACCCCTCTCAGTAGTACGAGCCACTTCTAAATCGAGTGGCTTAACTCACATGCACACAGCTGCTCCGGTCTGCCGAGGGCTGTGACTGACGATGATGTAACTATTGCCTAATCTAACAGGCCAGTGACTGACAGGGCAGCATGAGCCGAGGAGGTAGCAGGCAGGAGACGAAAGGAACTTCAAAAGACGGCAGCAAGAGACGGGAGGAGGATTGGAAATAAAGGTTGTCTAAAAAAACCAAAATGTTCTTATTTATAAACAACATCCTGACCACACAAAACCAACGCAGCTCTTGCTCTAAGGCTGCATAAAAACAGTCAAGCTTTCAAAAAGAAGTTCTGATTTAAACAAAATGTGTGCTTGTTCTACCTGTTGTGTGGAGGGTCCGTTGACTCCCTCGTAGAAGCACTTCTCCGCCTCATCGTAGCGGTGTTTGTCGAACCAGATGTTCTCCGAGGCGAGGCACTGCAGTCCACTCATGTTGGTGCTGAGGAGGGAAATTCAGGAGAAATAAGATAATGCAAATAAAAACTAAACACTGATCTGCATCCAACAGTTTTTCTACTAACCAACAGTCATGATCAGGTGTTTAGTCGTTACAGCCAGCACAACCAATCAGTGACAAGAAATGAGTGACAGAACATGGCTTAATTAGATGCTTGACCAGGACACCGTACATTACAGGTTACAACATCATGCAGAGCCACAGATGGAGTTGTGGGTGGAACAGGGAGAGACAAAACAAAGCAAACACAGACAGTTTTTATCATATACACAGTAAAATAAAAAGTAAGAAAAATGGGTGAAAAACACTATTGCATATATGCTTCACCTCCCTCCTCATTTTGCTGACGGGTTACTACAGCAGACAGGCATCTACACATTCCTCAGTCAGTGAAACACAGTTGCCTGGTCTGCAAAGTCTGGATTATAGAACAAAAGGTTCGTCACCGCCTGCTGACAACCCCCCTTAGTGATAGCAGGGGTCCACTTTGTTGTATGATCATCAAACACAGACCCAGTTTACTTTACATGGCGGCATGTTGTACAATTATACTGACACAAGGCCAGACTTGTTGGGCTGCATAGATGGGGGCGTGTTGTTTCAGGTAACGACAAATTAAAAGCTTATCAGATGCCCAAAACACTGCAGAGCGTTATAATACTCTGAGACAGGATTTTACAACTGGAAAGTTATCATGGTGAAAATAATTTCATCTTTCGCCACAATGATTGAGATTAACAGTGGAAATACAGCAACCACATTACAAAGTAATCTACCAGGAATGTGCACATGGCCACTGCAGCACCTTTGCAATGAAGCTGCGTTGCACTGCAGCGAAAGTTAAGCGACTTCAGCGTTTTTTGCTGAAGCACTCCATGTTGACACCCCTGCTGTGTCTATGGATCGACCTCATTTAAAGGAATCAGGATGCTACTTTTATTTTAAGTCAGTCTGAATGCGGCCTGAACAAAAACACTCCAAACAAAGGCTCATTTATAAACCTGCATATCAAAAATATTATACACAATACACAAGTTAGCACAACTGAAAAAGGCCAAACAAAAATGCAGACAGACAACGAATAAAAA
>NTHP01000572.1:152890-217616 GCA_003416845.1 Oplegnathus fasciatus | reverse complement strand
AAAAAATCATCATAGTAGTTAAATAAACCGAAAACACACATCACGCCTCTCCCATTCCCTGTGCGAGAGGTGCCATACTTGTCCCATCTGGGCCTGATCTCCGTCTCAGAGAGGCCTCTCTTCCTCCGGGTTGGCCCTCTGCTGCCTTTGCCCCCCTGCTCGGTCTCAGAGGAGGTGCGATTGCGGCCTCTACTGTACTGACGGTGGGGGGTCCCAGAGGCCTTCACAGTGGTGACGGGGTACCCCTGATCCTGTTGTTGACCACGGGTGCGTCTGGACTGGAAGGTGGAGTAGCCTCTGGTGTTTGGACTCCTCGGAGAGGACGACAGTGGTCCGTTGCTGTTAGAGGCGAGCCGGCGTTGGTAGTTGCTCTCGGCCTGCTCACAGGCGCTGCGGTGGTGCCAGTTTCCCTCTGCCTGCATGCCCTGGAGGACGGGGCTTTGGCCATAGGAACCTCTTGCTTCCATGGAGGTGCTCAGCCACTCCTCTTCAGGCCCAGAGCTCTCTGACTGGGACAAACGTGTGTGTTGGCGCAGCCTCCCAAACTGGACTTTGTCTCCGCCGATGATGCCTCTCTCCAGAGTGGGAATATTACCCTGCCTGAAGGCCCCCATTGGTGCAGCATGTTGAGGGGCTCCTCCTTGCTGACGGTTTGGCAAAGACCGATCCATTTCTCTACTAAAGGGGTCCCTTCTCTACTCACTTTTGTGTCAGGTTTAAGGGGAGAGAAAAGAAGCAACAGGTGGAAGCTAGAGCCATTAGTTCAGTGTGAAGTTAGCATCACAAAGGAACAGTTTGCTGGTTGGATGCATCAGAGACAGCTCATAAAACAGCTGATATGTGATGCCAATGTGGTCTTGAGGGCAAAGAGATAGCGGATTGATCAAAAAGCTTAAATCTTCCAGAAAATGACATATTTTCCTTTACAGAAAGACCTGTATGAGAACAGAAGAGTCAACACAAGACTTCAAAGGCTTAATTTGCATATCCTTTTAGGATGTGAAATAATGTCCCAGTTCATTGATCAATCTCACATTGGACTTTCAAAAAGCAAAGCCAAAACAAACAATGCAAAATGTGATGCAGCTAACACAAATGACAGGAGAAAATGGCCAACATTTAGGTTAGGATGCATTTGCAGTGTTTCCTCCGTATTCATTTCAAATCTGAAATATCTATTTAAATGTAAAGTATAAATGTTTTTTTGAATAATGATTTGAAGATGAAGAAGCTTTGCAATTTTAACTTGAAACACAGGGGGTGAATTACACCCAGACAACAGGTGTGGTGCAACATTAGAACAAGGCTATCCCTTCAAACACACGGCAGCTGTGTCCAGTCAACGAGGAAACACTGTGTTTAAGCATTAAATATGTCCAGATATTTCTTTTGAAACATCCAAAAACCAAACCTGTGCAACAGTGTCTGGCTCACCTTTGTTTTGGCATGCTGGAGGATAATGTACGCTACCTATTGTAGAATGGAATATTTAAATAATTCAAAGTAATCACACAAGTTTAAATTATACTGAAAATCAAAGAAGTTTCATTAAAGACAATCAAAATGTTTCTGATAGCAGCATCGCCTTTAAACAAGCAGGCAAACATCACAACCAAAAGACACCATTTACACCTTCATGCATGAAATAAACAACATTACCACATAAGGAAATAAATGTAAAAAAAAAAAAAAACACTTTACAAAAACTAACTTGCAAACATGAGCGATGCATTGCTTATAGCACTGTTAGTGCAGATAAATACTCTCAGTTGCCAGTTTATTAGGTACACCTAACTACAACTAATGCAGACTACTACAGCAGTCCAGTAATAAATCCACCTTCATGTGGAACTGTCGTAAAGTAGTTTTTAGCTGTTGAATTGCACCCTCTTAATCTGAGAGGAGTTTCTAATATTTTGTTCTCTTATTAGAGCTGAAACAATTTGATGATCGACAGAAAATTAATTGTTTTGGTCACTTTTCAAGCAAAAATGTCGAATGTATGCATGCACCAACTTCTTAAATGTGAGTATTTTCTGATTTTCTCTGATTTATAAATGAAATCTCTTTGATTTTGGACAGTTGGTTGGACAAAACAAGCAATCAGAATACGTCACCTTGGACTCTGCGAATTGTGATTTATTTTTCACACATTCCTGCCATTTAAACGACAAAAAGTTGCATTGGTTATTCAAGAAAATAATCAGCAGGTTTGTCAATAATGTAAATAATTGTTAGCTGCAGCCCTACTAACCATGTATCAATGAGAGTAGAGGAAATATTGGAAACGCCTCTCAGTAAAATGCAAAAGAGATCAACAGCACCACAAACCACATCCTCCAAAATGATCACACAGCTGAATCAACACCCCATGAAGGTGGGATTCACTGCAGGTCTGCTGCATTAGTTTTGACAAAGAGTACCTAATAAACTGGCAGCAGAGTGTAAAACACTTCCACTACACCATAAGACAGCAATAAACCAGTGCATGTGTTAAGAGCATCAGCTGAAAAGCAGCTTCAACATCAACACTCACCTTTTGTAACTGGAATGGGAAGCTAATGCCCAACAGAGAAATAAGAGATAATACAAAATATTCTCATAAACTACAAACCTTATGGAAGAAACAACCACAGCACTATAATATATTATATGTTTAAGGATGGAGCTAAAGTATATTTCTCTTAAATTCAATATTATAAATGGGAGACAAAAATAGCTGTACAGAATCACTGAAGGAAGTCAGCAATGCAAGAATAATATCAGTCACAAATCAGTCAAAAAGGCACAGTTAAAGTGAGAGTAATGAGAGAAGAGATTCGTGTTGTATTTCAGACACTAGCTGAAGTTAGTTGGTTAGTTACAGGAGTTTTCTGACAGCCCCAGCAACTGGTAGTTCCGTTGACCACGTGGCGCTTGAAAACTAAAACTTCTAAAAAAGACTTTTTGGTTTTTACAAACTGCACACTTGTTCTTGTGTCCAGGTGGTAAAATTACAACTTTTCTGCACTTACTCTTGGCTTTTTTCGACGTTTTATGGCTCGGTAACCGTCCCTTGGCGTGCTGCCTCGGCTGTAATCCGACGGGAGAAGAGGACCTGCTGTACCGGGCCGCTCGTATTCTTCAGTGACAGACGGGGGGTGGGACGACGACTTTATCGATGATTTCTCTGTTGATTTAATGTTTATAAAAAATATAATAACGTACAAACATGCAGAAAAATAAGTTATTTTCTGTGAGTCCTGCATTTAAAGAGGAGTCCGTGTTTTCGCTACTATTTACGTCGTATCTTAAGATTGGTATGATCCATTTTGGCCAAAGACTTCATTTCCCAGAGTTCCAGGGGGCCGGCAGTTAACGGGGAGCTGTGAGTGATTATTTTCATGATGTTTTGACAGGCTGCCCAGCCTCGTACATAACTGTGATTTTATATGTTTAGTTTGAACAATGGCGCCGTTTTGTCTTTTATCTGAGCTCCAGTTTGACAAACGGACCTCTGTGACCGCACCTCCTAAAAGAAAACAGAGCTAAATGCTGTAAATTTTAATTCAGGTTTAAGCTCCTTGTGAAGCCAAATACATTTTCCTCCCTTGTCCTACAGAGGGCAGACTAATCGAGCTAATTTAAACTAAATACTGTAGAAAAACTATACAAGGCTACTGAATATTATTAATAATATTTTGTATAGTAGACCAGAGGGCACAGATTAGATTATTTGGGTTAATACAGGTTGTTATATTTTCAATTTCAGCTTAGTTTAGCTAGTTTTTCTAGTTTTTCTTTGGTAGATTTATTTTAGATATTATTATTATTATTATTATTATTATTGTTGTTGTTGTTATTATTATTAGTGGTATTTGTGTTGTTATTTTTACTGTTGTTTTCATGTTTACAGGTTGACGCTTACAAATCCAGGCTTTTTACCATTTTTATTGCAAGGTAGATTGAATTATTGGATTTTACATCATTTGCAACAGGTACTGTGTGATGAATGAATGCGAAATGTGAATTAATGCAAAATGATTGAATGTTTGACTATCGTAAACCCACTTCATAATTTGTGTAACAAAGACAAATGGTCTAAGATGACAAAATACATAGATAAAATAAAATAAGATGTAACTTTAAAAGTTGCAGTTGCAGTACAAAGTAGGAAAAAGTGCAAATATGAACTGTAAATGAGGTGTAAATCCAAAATGTACTAAATGCCAAACATATAACCAGGTTAACAGTAAGTATAAAAATAATCATCCATAATCATCAACAGGTAATATGGGTCATAAAATAACACATTACCATCAGCTATACACAAGATTTCCCACAGTTCCACAGCATGTTGACCACAATCTGTAGTCAGTACATTAAAAGTGTTAAATTCACACAAAACGCTGTAATCTCTCGTCCATCCTGGTTTACAATATTGTGTCAATCACAACTGGATCCAAAGATAATGTAACTCTTTCATGTATTTTTGAGCTCTTGTTCCAGAGTTTTCTGCTTTATGACGCATTTATCACTGAAAAATCTACAATGATAACAATCTTTGAAAACAATATAACGTTAAAATCCCAAAGGAAACATGATGGATACAGATTTCAAAATGAGTGACATGAGCTCTTAAATCTTTGACTGCTGACGGCTTCAGAAAGCCGGCCTCAGCTAACCTCCCGTTACAAGGAAAGAGTCTGATCATCTATCATGAGAAGCGTTTGAGCCTGTGAGGACATCACATAATCAGACCAACATCATTCATCCACTCTGTTTGACCAGTAAATTACAGCTTTCATCTTATCTTTTCTCTTTGAAAAGGCAAATGAGAAAAGCAGCTAAAGTTAAATTGTGACAAATTCTGTGCTGGGCACTCTTTAAAATTAAAACCAAGACTTGAGGTTGTACCAAAATGAAGGCATCAGAACACTGCAGTTCAAACTATTTATGATTTATCCTTTACGGGACATCTATTCCAGCACAAAAGGACAAATCCCCACCGTTAAAAACATCCTTCTTTGGCCTTGTGTGTTCTTGGAAGAAGTCCAACAGCACTACTTTGTCTGACTGGCTGATTTGTTCCTCCATCATCCAGCCTTTTTCCTGCCCTAGTTTCTTATTACTTACAGTACTTGTGATTGCATTTCTTGATTGTTGCATTATATATGTCCCACATCTGAGCAATCCAGAAAGTGTCTGCTGGGTCCTGTTCTGTATATTGCTTCAAGGGGTTTAATGTCAGTATTATACTTCTGCAGTTCATTTGGGGAGCCCCTTGAGTGCAAAGCCATCTCCACAAATTTAAGTGCACATCTGCCTGTTACAATAAATGGTCTAAAACCCTTTGACACACGTTTCTCTGACTCAGCGTCAAAGGTGAATGCTGCTTATTATAAGAATGCACGTCAGTCTGTGACACTTGCTAAAGGGAGAGCAACCTTGAATTTGCGAACTCTCCGGGCTGTAAAATTAGCATCTGCTCCACTGACTACGGATGAGGCGCTCACTTTGTGCAGCCATCAGATGTTAAGCTGAGTTGTCAAATCAAATAAATGTTATATTCAAGCACTGCTAACAGGTATGAACCAGAATTTAAACATCATCTGGCTGCAAGAACTGACACACAGTGCATTTAATGGGACAGTAGAGTGTGCGTCCTGTTCATGTTTACACAGAGCAGAGCCACGTACACCACTGACATCCACATTTGATGTTTAGCTTCAGGTTTTTGGAAAGGAGGGCACACATTTACAAGTGTTGTCTGACCTGTAGTCTGAGCCTCGGGGATAATACGTGTGATTTTTGAAATTGGGTGACGTTCCTCTTTAAGCAAGGCCTTTCACTGTGTGTTTGTCCTGTCGCACTGACTGTACTGCAGTATGGATAAGGGGGAAAAAATGAATAAGGACAACAAGAAACAACATGTTGCAACCTGTGTTGAGCAGTCAGAGCTTGTAGCATTGTTGTCTTGAGGTCTTGTTTAGGGCTGCAGCTAATGATAATTTTCATCGTGGATTAATCTGTCAATTATTTTTTCAATTAATCTATAAATCACTTAATCTATAGAATATCAGAAAATAAAGAAAAATGTCCATCACAGTTTCTCAGAGTGTAAGGAGACGTCTTCAGGTGGCTAACTTTGTCCAACCAACAGTCCAAAACCCAAAGATATTCATTTTACAATGATATAAAGCAGATAAAAGCAACAAATCCTCAGATTGGAGAAGCTCAAATTAGAGAATATTTGGCAGTTTTTGCTTGAAAATTGACAAAAACAATTAATTGATCAATTGGCTAATTGTTGCAGCTTCAGTCTTGTTAAGGAAACACACAACCCATGTTGTGACAATTACCCATCATTAAAATAGCATCATTTAAGCCTCACTGTATTTTAGTTAAAACTACAGTACAGAGTACACACTTCAAATCACCGATTGATCCAGTTTGGGTAACTTTTCCAATGAGTTACATGTATTTTGATTCAGCGTTTGACACAACAAGCTCAAGTTTGACCTTAAAGCTGTCACCAATTTATTGTTAGTTGTGCAAAATGATGAACATATGACATTCAACACTGCTAAGGATACACATATTCTTAACAATCAGGAAATAGTGACATGTAGGTTTAAAAAGAGTAAATTATAACATGGAGGGATTATTGAACAGGCCTATCGGGCACAGACCCAGGGGCCCAAGAGGTTAGGGGGCCAGAGGAATCTGTTTCAAGTGACATTTCTCTTTGTAAAGTGAATCAAACGACTATACAGCGACTCAGAACAACCACAAACAGGCGCAAAACAACCACAAAGAGACACAAAAGAAGCAACTACAAAGAAATGCAAAATTACTATAAAGAGTAAAGCCAAGTCAATTCTTTTTTTTTTGATATAGCACAATATCACAAATCACAATTTGCCTCCAGGGGCTTTACAATCTGTACAGCAAGACATGTGACACAACCTCAAAGAGATACGAAAATGACCACAAAGAGACACAAAACAATCTGGGTGTCTTGCTCTGAGGGGTGGTCTTTTACATTACATGTCTTTGTCTCACAATCTGTCCATGTTCACAACTATGTTTTAGTTTGGGTAAATAACCCAACAGTAATATAAAAAATAACACTGGGTCAAAACAATCCCTTGTCTCAGGTGGTTTTCCGGTTAACCCAGTGTTGTGTTGGTGCCATATTGATCTATATTGAATTAATTTGGACCCAGTGATTTTCACTGAGGGGGGTATTTTCTGCATACAGGAAATCATGAATGAAAACCTGTCAGCAAATAGAAACCCGGACTTACCAGCTTTAGATCCTCTCTTCCCCCTTTGTTAGTCTTTCATCACGTAAAGCAATCACAGACCAGTGTGGGTCAATAAACAAGGGCATCATTGTGCAATTTACTGATGTCACGTTACGTCAATTCTGCCCATAATAAAGTCTTCAATTTAAAAAGGTTTGTTGTACCATTTCTGTGTGCAGTGTTAGGAGACACAAATCATAACAGGAGTAAATGTATTTATTTTGTTCTGTGTTAAAGGAATGAGTTTCATCTCAAAGTGAAGTAGACAGAAAGTTAATCTGCAACATTTTGATAGTCAAGTACTTTTTTAAGCAAAAATAGCTTCTCAAATATGAGTATTTTCTGTTTTTTGTGGTCTTCTATGATACCGAAACTGAATATCTTTTGGTTTTGAACTGTTGGTCAGACATAACGAGACATTTTAAGACGTCACTGTGGGCTCTGGAAACGTGTGATTGTCATTTTTTGCTATTTGCTAACCAAATGATTAATCGATTAATCAAGAAAATAAGATGAATCGCTAATGAAAATAAGCGTCAGCTGCAGCCCTAGTATTGATCACTGGCTTCATCTGACCTGTGCTTTTCCCAACTTCAGTTCTGATATACTTACAGTACACTTGGCTCTTGTCGCTTCTGAAAACACAAGCTTGAATAGGATAGCTTACAGTAACTCTTGTGTGGATCAAACACTCTGTTTTCACTTCATGCAACATCCTTGCAGTTGATAGATCGGCCTCTCTGATCCACAAAATTGAAACCAGTGATCAAACAGACAATGCAAAGCCTTGTTTCACTGCAAACAACCAATATGTTTGAAAAAATAACCCATTAACCAACAGGCGTCAGTGGTATCACACAAACCTTTTGTTAACCTGTGTTTGTGATCGGGTCGCAGTATTTTAGGATTCGCTTTATGGGAAGCCCATGCTACAGTGATGACCGAAACCTGATAACATACTACCTTGTCTAGCAGGAGGTTTGCTTTTAATTATTTTTGAAGCCACTGGGACACAGATTCACACCTGGAGAGCACAATCACCTGACGTTAAATGTTCCTACAAATTAATCACTAAGAAGCTCCAGAGGAGAAGCTGAAGGTTGTGTTCTTGTTCTGAATCTATTCTGTAGGGAAGAGCTTTGCTTTTTTAGCTCTGGCCTGCTCCACATTCACACCTGGAAACTGCCTGAAATGGCCCAATTTATAAATTACTGACCATAAACCAGCTCCAGTGGAGCAACATGGAAATATATTCTTTTCTTCAAAGATACCAAAGTGGCAACAGCATTGTGGAGATTTTAACTGCTGTCCTTCCAACCATAACACACCTCGCCCGCCTTCTAGCTCCTGCAGCACCTGTGTGTCCAGTGAAAACCATGAATCTCCAAATTGGGTGATTTTTAATGTGAATTTTTTTCATAAACTGAAGGATGAAGTGTTTCTTTATGTGTTGAGAAAATTCTCCTACTTCTTAAGCTAAATAAACTATTAAAACCCTCCCTGGATTAGCTGGAAAATGCATCATCACAAAGCTGAAAACAGGCTGTTTTTTACATCTACAGCTGTAAAATGTAACATACACATTAATGCAGCAGTAATATTAATCCAGAAACATCTGATATTAAGTAAAACACTGACAGGGAGCATTTTTCCGCACAACGAGTACTTTTGATACTTAAAGTACATTTTGCTGATTATACTCACATACTTTTACTTAAGTAAGGTTTTGAATGCTTCTTCCACCAACGAACATGCCACACTCATGTAAAGCATCTAAATTGCGCTGATGGTTACAGATGTCTGGCAGCCATTGCATGAATGGTAGCTAATGAAGGCTATCATGAATATAATAATATATAATAAATATTCACCCTAAAGAAGACAATTCTAAGGTTGACGACTGACAAACGTCTGAATGATGAGTGTAATTTTCTCATTGTCACCAGGGATTCACCTTACACCTATTATCCCTTCTATTTTGATCATAATTGCTTTCTATTTTTTTATTTTCCATTTATTTCTTTATTTTATTTATTTCATAGCACTCTTCCTGCTCACAGTATAGTGCCATGGTCGGATTAACCTGCTTGGGGGCCCTGGGGCAAACATTTAACCACCATTCCTCCCCTTCTTCTGTACAATATGCTGCAATATTATATAGCTCCAGGTTTGCTCAATTTGATCAAACACAAATTTAATTAGGAATATGCACCATTTGATATGAGTGGAGATCATTAAGGCTTTGAACTTAGATTTTGACAGCGGGGCGTTCTACAACACTGGGTCTCAAGATTAGGAAGGAAATCTTGAATGAAAATCAGCAAATAGAAACCAAGACTCACCAGCTTCAGATCTTTTACTTCTCTCGCCCCTTTGTTGGTCTTTCATCATGTAAAGCAATCACAGACCAGGTGATAACAAAGCATGACCAATCTCAAGGATCATATCATGTCAAAATTATGTTTAATCAAATTATTACAAACCAATTGACCCACAGTGAACCTGTGGCTTTTGGGGTCTCTTTGGGGATTTGGTAATCCATTTTAACAATTGTGAATTTATTCAAATAAACAGCTCAAAATGTAAATATAATGTGTCTGACTAAATCAGAATCGTGGACAGCTCTAACTTGGTCAGACCAACTGGAGCAGCCAATATAAAATTCACTTTTTTAACTTAGGTTAATTGAATTGAAGGCTGGATTAACCAGTCCGTGCAGTGTGTCGGTGCCCTCGCCTCGAAGTCTAGTGCAACCAGTACTTCTATACTGGAATAGTACTGAATATGTGTCAGATTGTGGTAATTTGTTTGTGGTAATGTGTTAAACACAACTTTCTTGGGAATATGCATCATGTGAACACAATATAAAATAGTAAAGATCTTTTTATAAGACATGGTCACAAAATCAGCTAATAATGCATTAGCTGATTTTAGGGCTGTAACTAACTTTTATTTTCATCATCAATTCATCTGCTGATTATTTTCTCTGATAACTGATAATTTGTTTTGTCTATAAAACATCGGCAAACAGTGAAACTTACACATCACCTTGAGCACAAGGTGACATCATTTCTTGTTTTGTCCAATCAACAGTCACAATTAAGCAAATATATTTAACATAGCCTACTATAATGTAAGAAAGTAGTTAATTCTCACATTTGAAAACCTGGAACCATCAAAATGTTTGGCATTTGTGCTTGAAAAATGACTTAAATGAGTAATTGATTATCGAAATATTTGCAGACTAATTTCGTTTGATTGACTAATCAATTAGTTGACTAATTGTTGCAGCTCTACTTTAAATTGCTTGTTTTCAAGTCCAAAAGCAAAAGATGATCAGTTCATTATGAGACCAGAAATTCTAAAAAATTCTCACATATAAGAAGTTTGAATTTACAAATGTTTGTCATTTTGGCTTGATGTGACTTCAACAATTAATTGATCGTCAAAATAGTCATTGATTAATCAATTAATCAAGTTATCATTTCAGCTCTAGCTGTTGTATTTTAGAAGTGCAAATTCACAAACAAATTTCCAATTAATCAAATACCAAAATTGACATGCAGTTAACCGGGGGCTTTGGGGGCTTTTGGGCAGTTACCTGCTTTGCCTGGTTGGTAATCCAGCATGTTAACAGGTACCAAGTATTAATCAGTGGTGGAAGAAGTATTCGGAAGTACCAATACAACAGTGTAAAAATAATCCACAAGTATAAGCATTCAAAATTCTACTTACGTAAAATTAGAGAAGTATTATTAACAAAATGTACTCAAAGTATGAAAGTAAAAGTACACATTAGGCATCAGAATGGCTCCTTTCAAATGGTAAGAAGCAGTTTGATGATGAAGGTGAAGGTGAAGGTGGAGTCTTTACTGGATACACTGTTGGGTACTTTAATGCAATAATAATGAACAATGCACCATATTTTATGACTAATTAACTGTATGTTTTGTATGTATAGGAACTATAGTTTGCAGATACACATGTAGAGGACTAAAAACTTTCCAGCACTGATAATAATGAACCATATATCCTCTGTTGAATATCAAATAATTTGCCTGTCAAGAGGTGCATAAATAAAGGTTTTGTTTGACACATATACAGCATGCAGTCTGACAGACATTAACATTTACAAAATACATCCTGTGACATGAAATTAGGCCATGAGCTGTTTGTTTTATCGCACCTCCACTGCCATCTCTCTGAATGGAGAAATGTATTCACCTCAGAGGGAGAGAGAGAGAGAGAGAGAGAGATAGAGAGAGAGAGAGAGAGCAGACGTGAGACCGCAGCTCTCTCACTCCCGCAAGTTTTGCAGCTCGCAGGGAGAAACGAGGATTCATCTATTTTCGGTTGACAGGGAGCATTTTCTTACCGAGGCTATAAAGAAGAAGTGAGTGTTTAAGAGGCTCAGAGGAACAAACAAACCTGGATTTGCGCTCACATCATCCTCCTCCTCATCATCTTCATCGTCCGATGCGGGATATAAAGAAGACAGATAAGAACATGGAGATGTGTTGTAAGGGGCTGCCGGGACGACAGGAGAGACTGATACTCCTCATCTTTTACCTTCATCTGTACAGGCCGATAGTGAGTGGCGTGTTTTATTTCTTTATACACAGTCTGCACGAGCTGATTAAAAGCAGCTCAAAGTGCAGCTGAAGTTGAATCTTTTGCACGCGAAAAAAACCCTGCTAATTAGGACACAATCTACTTAATTACAGCCTAATGACATCTTTGTTGCAGTGCTATTACCATTATTATCCTCTGCCCTTCTCTGGCTCTTTGGAGCACACACCGCACGTGGACAGCAAATGTCCTCATTAAGCTGCTAATTAGAGGGTTATCAAGGCTCGCGACCCGCATCCATCACAGCCACAAAGTCAAAGACAAAATCCACAGGGAAAACACGGCGAAGAAATATAACAAAAGCGGGTATGACTGGTCCAGATGTGTCCTTATAGTCTGCAAGGTTTGAACATAAATTTGCCAAAGGCTTGTTGATGACTACTTTAATTATTATAATGTTATTAGCTTTAATCAGCAGGGAAATTAAAAATGTTTATATTTATTTTTCGACTTTTGAAAATTTGGGCATCTTCTGAGTAGATTTTATGACAAAAGGGGACTCCTTTCTTGAAAAACACACCTGGACAAGTGGGGGGAAAAAAAGAAGCGATCTATCCAACGAGGTGTGTCTGTTGATGCTTTTTGTTTGCTTTTGATCATTTCCAAGTTTTTCCTCCATCCTCCAAGCAACCACCGAGGAGCGTCGGCTTGTGTTGCATGTGTCTGCTTTGCTGTAGATAACTTCAGTTGTCTCGCATTTCCAGGCTGATGCGATTCATCCGGATTGCGCCATCGTCTCTCAGCACCTGAGGGCTCGGGAGATGTGCAGCCAGACGAGGAGGAGCGAAGCGCAAAACCAGACCGACCACAGCGGTGGGTTCATGTGTGAAGCTGCTGCTGCTGCTTTGTGTTTCTGCCAGCGGTGGAAGAAGTACTCAGACATTTTACTTAAGTAAAAGTAGTAATACCACAGTGTAAAAATACTCAAAATCCTGCATTCAAAATATACTTAAAGTAGCAAAAGTACTCATTATGCAGAATGGCCCATTTCAGAATCATATTATATTATGTGATTATAATTATTGATGCATTCATGTGTTCATCACTTTAATGTTGCAGCTGGTAAAGGTGGAGCTCAATTACTTTATATACTGCTGGGTAGCTTAATAGATAATAATACTTATAATAATAATAATACTTAATTAGTTGGTTTAGATTTTGTATTAATAATCTGAATCTGCAAAGTAACTTGTAACTAATGTTGTCAAGTAAATGTAGTGGAGTACAAGTCCAAAGTAACATAAAATGAAAGTTCCTCAAAATTGTACTTAAGTACAGAACTTGAATAAAAGTATTTAGTTTCATTTCACTGGTTTCAGCACTCAAACAAACAGAACAGGGGAGATAACAGGGAAGCCTTGGTGCACTGTGAGAGGAAGGAAAACAATATAGGTTACACTTTCTGTAGGATCTTTGAAGAGGTGGATTGTTAGTTTTTCTTCTGTGGTTTGATTTTTGTAGCATTGTGAGCAAAGTTTGCAGCTCAACTCATGTGATGACCCTGTGATGACTCTCACAGCTGCCAGAACACACATGAGACAATAAGACTTAGTGTAAGATCATAAAAACCCTCACGTGGCTTCAGTGGCTGATGGAGGTCAAAATGCAGTCAAAAGTCTTGAACAAGTCCAGCTGTCTTTGAATTTCTGGTTATCACGTAAATTACAACGGTTTAAAAGTTACATTTACCAAAGAATTGACCTTTAACCTCTCACATTTTTTAGGCTTCAGTTGTATAATCTGTCTTTATCTGTATTGTACCGGGATTTCTTTTACAAGACGGTAGGGCTGCAACTAATGATTGATTTTATTATCATCCATCCATCCATTATATATACTGCTTATCCTTGGAGAGTTGCGAGGGTTAGAGTCACCAATTAACCTAACTTGCATGTCTTTGGGTTGTGGGAGGAAGCTGGAGTACCCTGAGAAAACCCATGTAGAAAACCCATGTAGGCACGGAAGGGTGGGTTCGAACCCAGAAGCCTCTTGCAGTGTGGCGACAGTGCTAGCCACGGCACCACTGTGCAGCCCGATTTTATTATCAATTAATGATTTTCTCAATTTGCCTATAAAATGTCAGAAAATTGTGAAAAATGTTCATCAAAATTTCTCAGAGCCCAAGGTGACGTCTTTAAACTACTTGTTTTGTCCGACCGACAATCCAAAATCCCCAAATATTCACTCAACTATCATATATGTCTCTTAACTCTTTACATTTGGACAGCTGGAACCAGTGAATGTTTGACGTTTTTGCCTGAAAAGTGTTTAAGAAGATCAAACAATTATCAAAATTGTTGCTGATTAATTTTCTGTTGATCAAGACTGAATAAACAACAACTTGTTTCAGTGCTACAAGAGGGCTTTTTTTAAACAACCACAATGATCAAAAAGAGTCTGAATCTATAAATTCGTATATCAGGTGTTGATATTCCTGTCATCAGCACTGTGAACTGCGAGTATTTTACAAAACAGATACAGCACAATACAACACACATTTGTTAATATATGGTCATATATTAAAGATCCCCTCCATCCATGTTTTGAAGACAGGCTGAAATGAAAAATATATTTTCCAAGTAATCTTGTGTCCTTGTGTTAATTTTTATCTCCTGTTACATGTGAAATATGAGTCAAAGAAATCATTTTTGAGTATTTTTATGATAAAATCCCCTCTTTTCTCTTCTTGTTAAAAACTAGAAATATTTTTGATGAGCTCGGAGGTGGTTACATAAATTTAATCAATCTAATAGGATTTGGGTTGGAAAGTAACTAAGTACTTAGATACAGATATTTGTGCAGCACCTGAGTATTTTCGTTTTACGGTACTTTACACCTACTCCACGACATTTCAGTGGAATGTTTTAAATACTTTTGACTCCACTACATTTATTTCACAGCTATAGTTATAGTTCCTTCAATATTAAGATGTTACTAACAAAACTCATAATCAGTTTATAAAATATGATCTATACGTTGTTATTGATTAAATGACACAGAAAACAGTTAAAATTAGCTCCAGATTGAACAACTACAACATTAAGGTACTGCTTACATGTACAACGATCAAACAGTATAATAACACTGACAGGGAACATTCTGCAAAATGATACTTTCACTTTTGATACGATAGATTTTGTTGCTTTTACTTCTGTACTTTTACTTAAGTCAAATTTTGAATGACTTTTACTTGTAATTGAGTACTTTTATACTGTGCTACTGCTACTTTTACTTGAGTAAATGACCTGAATACTTCTTCCACCTCTGTCGGGTGGTGGGTGTCTGAAAACGCCTCTTAATAATGTGCATGGACCCGGTGTTATTACACCATGTACTCTTCATCACACTGACACCTGCTCTTCCTCCTGGTGAGGCTTCACCTACTTGTCCTTCCAATCTCACCCATTGACTTCATTACATACTGATGAACCTGGCATCTCCCAGAGGGCCGCACTGCATGTCTCCATGACGGGCTGCGTCACCAAAGCCGAGCTCTTCTCCACTTCATCAAAAACTGCCCCAGAATAACAACACTCTGGCAACTCCCCTCCGCGAGAGTGATGAACTTTAACATTTCCAGACTAATTTGATCTTAATTACCCCCGATGACTCTGAACGCCGGAGCGACACAACACTTTGGTGCAAAGTTGTCATCCGCTGCTCATTACGCAGATAAATGTCTGCTGATGAGTTTCACTGTCAGAGTAGGTGTGTTTGTGCGTCCATCAGTGTGATGCCAACCGTGCAGGTGACATGTAATCATGCAGAGTTGGAGAGTCATGCAGAGCTTAAATTTCACCTTTGAGAAATAATAATCAGTGACTCCTGGGGGTAATGGGCCCAAGTAGACGTCATATGAAACGTGCTGCCAAAAATCTGGCCCTTACTGTTGTCCTCCGTCATGCATTTGGGTTGATTTAAGGTTGCAACTAACGATTATTTTCCATGATCAATTAACCTGTTTTAACACCTGTAAAACTAATGACATTTCCATCAGCCTCAGCTGTACTTTGTTTTAAGTGCTAATTGCAAATGTTAGCATGCTAACATGCTAAACTAAGATAGTAACCGTGGTAAACGTCAGTATGTTAGCATGCCGATGTTAGCATTTACCTCAAAGCATCGCTGTACAGCCTCACAGAGCTGCTAGCATGGCTGTAGACTCTTAGGGTCCCCTTTAAACAATCTATAGTGCATGGTCTAAAGTGCATGACGCAAGTGCATTTAGGGCGTGTCCAGTTCTACTTTTGCTGGTTCAATGGCGCATAATCTATGCGCAAAATAAGGCACAAGGCGCAAAGGGGTTATATTTAGTCTCTTAAATAATCATAGGTGCGTTTTGGACGTAACATGATTTAAACTAATCAGAGTGTCATTTCCCATTCCCTTTAAAAGCCAGGTGCGCCTGCAACTGGCGCATTGTGGATTTGGCAAGTTGGAGAAGCGAACGGTTTTCTGCTGAGGAAACACGTCCCTGTGTGTGTAACAAGCAGAGTGTACGCGCTTTGTGAACCTGCCTATGTAGGCGCATCTTACTATCTGAATCATAGACTGTAGGCTGTATAAAGATGGACTAAAAGTGAAGCCAAAACATCTCGATTGCCCCCTGGTGGCTGGCCCCAGTATAGGTCATAAATCCCGCCCCCTCCACGTTGCAGATGGGACATGGGCCAAACTAAAACATCAAAGTACACATCAAATACATTTTTCTCAAAGATGGTTTCTGTCATTTTAGGTAGTTCTTATCACACTGATGTTTGTTGAAGTGTTCATTTTTCTGATAAGTTTGGTTTTAATCAGTTATTTGATGCTATAAAAACAGGGTGAAACGTCATGATTGACAGCTGTCAATCACAGTGAAGTAGTCACGGAGGCACCAGCAGACGTCTTTTCTGGAATTGTAGGAATGTTGAGAGGTGATGTAACTTTAACTTTAGCAGGTGATCGTTAGTTAGCGGTCTCTAATTATTGATTACCAATCGAGTCGGGCGGGACCTTGATACCGCGGCTCCTTCCTCGATCACTACTGCGCAGACTCTGGTCCCAAATGACGTCAGCATCTGTCGGAAACTAGCAATGACAGTTGTGCTGCGCTGTGTGCCGCTTTGCGCCGGGTGTAAGACACGGCCCCTAGTGTTGTTCTTGATTAAACAACTAAACAATTGATCCATTATTAAATTGGTGTAGATAGTAAAGCTTCACATAAACCACCCCTATTTATCATTAATGAGCAGTATATACACATACAATAAATTGTGTATTACACACACATTAAAAAGCAGTTATAAGCAGTTTAAGTGTTTATTAATGTCAGTGTTGTCAGTGTTTTCAATGTCAGTGTTTTCAACAGTTGTAGATTTTTTATTATTACAACTGTGTTATATCATATTGTCATTCATTATGTGTTTATACACCAGCAGGATGCTTCACAGGAGGAGTTAAAGTTAATGTCAATAAACACTGAAAAAGACCTGATATCCATGCATTATATTCAATTATAAGCCAGTTACTAAATGAGTTTATATACTGCTTATGATACTAAAGTGTCATCATGCCGATTAACTTTCTTTTGATAGACTTAACTGAACTGATTAATCAACGGTTTCAGCTCTAGCTTGAACATATGTTGATTTATCAGTGACCACATTTTCTAAGGTAAGGTAATGTTGCAATTTAAATGCTAAAAAGTTTTAAAGGATTTTACACAGCTAAACATAGACATTGTTTCGTGCCATTATTCTGGGTGCAAGTAGTTTAAAATGGTGCTTCAAATGCCTTTCCACCCAGGAAAGAATATAATTCTCTATAAGCACTGATCACCTTTTCTGTCATGAAAATAGTTTGAAAGTAAAGATATTTAAAAGTGGGCATATATAGCCAGAAAATAATTCTTACTGCCAAAAGAACCCCACCGGGATGTACATTAAACATCAAAATTGAAATCCCATTAAAACGTTAAATCCCACAGAGAAGTCACCTGAATGCTGCTCGCTGCTTAATAAATGAAGACGTCATCCTCTTCCTCCCCCAGCGGAGCTCTGGAATCACTCAATCTGTGTCCAAAGTAATTTCACACGTCATTGTTAATCCTAAATGAGGTGACATTCAAGTGGCTAAATGTATAGTCTCCTCTAGAGCTGTCTGTTGATAAAAGCCCAAGAATAGAGCCCTGCTCAGTGGGGGACAATACCTTTTGATTGATCTGAAAGGAAATGTTTGAAATTAGTCCTCAACCTCTTGACATGACTGTTGATTGTGAGCAGTTAGACACACCAGGGAATATAACATTATGGTTTTCTCCACATGGTGGTTCAAAATTCCCCCTGTGATTAAGCCCAAACACGAAGCTTTACCCGTGAAACAGTATAAGTTTCCATAATTCATGGTTTTCGCTGCACTTACTGTGGTTTTTGTTACGTGGATGAATGAGAACAAATGTTTCTTTTATCATTTTTCATATAATTGTGCCTCTTTCTTCTGAGGCTAAAAATGAAATCTTTTCATAATCAGCACATCACAGTTGTCACATCACTCTCACAGTGTCTGTATGACTGAAATGCAGAGATCTGAATTTCAGCATCTAGGAGCGGGAACTCCCTTATGGGAATATTATTCCACCACTTGACAGAGAAGTAAAACTTTCATTCGCACTTTGAAGCAATCTAATCTATAAGAGCAATCCAACAAACAGCTTGAAGTAAACAACCTGGATGTAAAGTTTGGTTTAGATACAGTGCAAAGGACCTGACCTGTACAAAAGGCTTGTGTCCACATAAAAACACCAAAACAATAAGAAACAGCCACGCTAGCAGCTCTGCGATGTCAATGCTAAGGGTCGGGTGATGCTCGAGAAGACGTAGTTCGTATGACGTGTTGTCCGACCACGTCTGTAATCAAAAGTGTTTATATAGTTGCTCCAAATGGCCACAGTCGAAGGCGGGGTAAAAAGCTGGCTGTCAATAGAGAGGGGGTGAATATGATATTGTTTAAATATTGGGATAATGGCGCACATTTTCACACAATCTCTTGTGAAAGGCATTCATATGTTGTACACACGAAAAGTGACAGAAGTACTTAAGAAACCAATGAAAAAGGAGAGAAATTCAAACCCACTGCACAGCAGCCCATTCGCTGAATGAAGTGGGTGTGGATGTCGGATTGCCGATTTCGGGAAGTTACAATTCCAGATTCAAAATTCAGGATCTTTATTGTCATGTGAACAACAATTACATAGAAGCAGTCGTTGGCAATGAAATGCTTAGATTTCAGGCTCCTGCCTACAATTAAAAAAAAATATATGTCTAAAGAAAATCACACAAGTAAAAGGAGAACTTAAAGATATAAGATATAAATATAGACATATAATAATAATATAGTATATCAAATGAGATACAACACACTAAAATAAAATATAAAATATAAAAATATAAAATAGAATATAGAAATATAAAACAAATAGAAATATAATACTGTTGAGGCAGGTGTGCAGAAGTGATAAGATGGAAGTGTAACAGTAGTAATAAATATATGTAAACAGAGATGTAAACAATATATAAACGTAAATGTAAACAGGTGACGGGGATGTAAACAGGTAGTACTAACCAGTAAGTACAGAAAGAACAGAAAAGCTCTCCGGCCATCCAACAGATCGTCTTGTTGGAGTGTACTGACGCATTAACATACTGATGTTTAGCAGGTATAATGTTTTCCATGTTCACCATCTTAGTTTAGCGTGTTAGCGTGCTAAGATTTGCTAAATAGCATAAAAGTACAGACAGGAATGACATTAGTTTTAACAGTATTTAGTCATAAAGCCATTAAAAGTCAGGGGATTAATAAAGTTAATACAATTCATACTGAGGGGGACATGAATGTGTGTAGCAAATTTCATGGCAATCTATTCAATGGTTGTTTCAGTCTGAACCAAAGGCAGCTAAAAAGCTAAATCAGCATTATGCCATCCACCACAGACGTGGAGAAAGCACAAAACCGTCCTCATAACATAATTTAAATATTGCTCGTGTCAAGCAACAAACTGGGAGAAAACCATCCAAAACTAACCAGCTTTGTCCTTGTAAAATTAAGGGTAACGCACACTGACAGCAGAGGATTCACTTCAAAACACCCACATCCATTATTTTCTATGTGAGCCCACGCACTGTCAGCATGTCAGGATGTGCCTCTGTCCTAATTCTTAATGTCAGTGTGCGACAACTCTCCAGAAAAGCAGCAGTTTTATACATTCGCTTCCCAGATTGGCGTCTGTACCTTCCAAAAGTGAAGCCACTGTACCTTCACTACTTTTCCCGTCAGTGTGGAGAATCCAGTCTGTGCTACAGTACGGATTGATGGCAAGTACAACACTAATGGGGCTGGTGTGTGTTTGTCCTACTTCCTCTGACACTTTCTGACTTTTAATTAATTCATCTGCTGCTTTGTTGCCGTCTACTCCAACCCTACAACCTGCCAGATACATTTTACAAAGCAACACCTGAAGTTCAGTAATTAAATCAGGTCTACCTTCAGCTCTCCCGTCTTTCAGTGCCATTAATTCTGCAGCTTGGTCCGTGCAAATAACACTGCTGTTTGGTTTTGTTTGTTCCACCCAACAAATTGCCCATTAACGTGCCACCGTCTCTGCCGTGAAAACTAAAATACTATTTGGAAGCCGCTTGCTCTCCTGAATAGATGCCTCAGTTTTTCTATTAGGATTAAACCTGAAGATGATCCTCCCACATACAACATGCTTAAGAAGACGTTTCCTTTCTCACCAAATCTAAAATGTATTAACCACAGTGAAATAAGAAACCACAATATTAGAGAATAAAATCTCTTAATCCCTGATACCAATTACCTCAGCACAGCTATTTAGCCAGTGTATAAAGAAACTGCACCTCTTCCTAAACTAAACCACAACATATAGTTAACTGCAAGCTTGTAACTACATCCTTTATTTTCAAGCCTGTACTTCTGCCTGCTAATATTAATCATCTTATCCACAATAGATTTCCTCCCCTTACAACAAGATGCACTTCACAGGAGGCGGATTGAAATGCATTGTTGTGTTGTGTGTTTTGGTTGTGATTAATTGTGGCTTAGTGTAGATGGAAACCCACAACAGAGAGGAAATCTTCTTTATATTTAGCAGGATTAGTCCGGACATGGCCGCACAGAGAGCTTCAAGTTAAACCTCTAAAGATGAAAGGTATCAACCTTTTTTCCACAGCAGGTATTTTGCCTTTTATTGCAAGAAAAGCACAGGTATAATTCAATTTAAGTGGCACATAGTAAGCCACCAAGTGTTGTGCAGGAACTGATGGACCTCAATGCAACGCAGTCATTATTTATGTTGTCTTTTAGGGCACAAGCTTTCCAGGGCTCCAGATTTATCTTTACTAGAATGTCTTTTGTGGTCCCCAAATATATCTGTAAATATTTTATACTTTAATTTCACACTGCTCTGGTTCCCCCAAACAAATCATTTATTTTCTAAGATATGATATAGCCTCTCTGTTATTTTCTGTGACAAACTTGAACAAGCAGAAATGCAATTTTTTTTCTTGTGCAGACTGAAGCCGAGTTGTTCTCCCCTGGCAGAGTCCCCTGGAGTCTACTGGTGATAGTGTGTGCAACTGATTAGCACCACTGGGGTAATCGCCAAAACCCAGAATACGAATGAGGGATGGGGCCAATAATAACAGTAATTTAGTGATACTATGACAAACAATAATAGCATACTTTATTTATATATCACAAGCCACGTTTGTTTCATAAGAGCTGAATAATGAACAGAAAAAGAGAGACACAAACGGATGAAATATTAAAAACATAAAAAAGACAAAAGTAAAAACTAGAGAAGCATTTCCTGAAGACAATGCATGTGAATGCCATGCACACCCATTGACTGATGATGAGCTCTTCTCATCATATGAACACTAACTTACTTGAATCAGCATGATATACAGTGGGAATGAATGGGGGCTTTAAAACACACCTGCAATATTCTTTAATGCCAAACGAATAATACTCAAACTGTACATGTCATCATAATGAGCTCGTGTACATTTGATCAGTGATCAATACTGAGCATTTTGACATATCAGAGTTTGTGTACAATGGCAGAGATATAAATACAATTAATGTCTATGAGATGGCTTTTAAAACTTGACTCAAAAAGGATAATTGTTAACAAAAATAAAATTTAATGATAAGAAATTTAAATGCAGCCATTTACAGTACAAAGAATTACATCTGACATATGAATTATCTAGGTAGCGTTGAACCTGTAGGGGGATATGTGTACCAGAAGTCTCTAAATAAATCATGTTTTTTAGGAATTTCAGCAGAAAATTATTCACTTATTGATATATGAACGGCATTTGTAGCATAAACGTTAAATTAATTAAAAAAACGGCACAATTAGAAGAAGTATGCAAGAAAATGTGCTGCAGCAGCAATCATACTAACAAATACAAAGAGCAATGAATAAATAAATGAATAAAATAAAAAAGTAAAAAGGTTGGTTGTGTGCTTGAGTCACCTGCTGTGTAAAACCCCCACAATTCATAGCACCACCCCTGAGAAAACAACTCATTGAGCGAACACTCAATGAGATGACAGACCTGAGATCTGAAAGTGCATTTCAACACAATCCCTGAGCCCCTCCTGGATTCTCGGCTTCATGAATATCAGTCTGAGTCAGCCTGACAGCAACAGAGGAGACGTTGACGTGAATCATCCAACTCGAAGGTCCTCCTGACATCATTTTCGTCAGACCACCTGATTGGAACCTGTGTGGTTGGTTTTGTGAGATAGGGAAACGCAGGGGAAGGGGTGGATAATGGATTAGATACACTGGCTTTGTGCAAATGAAATAAGGCACCGAGAGAAAATGGATATTTCATCCAGACAGATTGCAGCCTGTAAGTCACTGTGGTCTCAGATTAATGTCAACAGCCACAGTGGATGGCTCAAATTACCTGGAGTGCAGCGGGCACACACACTTTATTATGATCAGTTTTCATTTTAATTGTTTTTCAAGGATGGGTAATTAAAGAAAACAGAAGAAAGAAAACATTTTTATATTATGTTTTGTTGAGTTAAAGTTGAATACTTTCAAGGTCTTATAAACCAAACTGTTTTCTTACAGCTATCTTCTCAGTTTTTAGCCACGCTAGCGGTGTAGCTCTATGGATGCCAGTGTCGATCTGTTGGACCACCACTTTGGTCCAGACTGAAATATTTCAACAACTACGGAATTAACATGAAACTTTGTACAGACATTCACGACATTCAAGTTGCCCAATACTTTGATTTGTGACCACATACCTTCAAACCTAATGACATTCCCTCTGCTTTGCATCGATGAAAACACTGATGATGTTTAAACTGTACAGAAATGATTGACAGTACCCGAAATATTATACATAGAACAGCATTTGATGCCTGAATGTGCAGAAATGGCTGCATTTATATAGCGCTTTTATCCTTATCGGGAGCAATTTGGGGTTGTCTTGGCCAAGGACACTTAGACATGTGGACAGGAGGAGGAGGGGATCGGACCACCAACCCTGTGATTAGTGGACTACCCGCTCTACCTCCTGGGCCACAGTCACACCCCAAGACTAAGAGTCTGTAGCCATGCTAGTAGCTCTGTGAGGCTGTTCTTAAGCTCAGTGGTGCTTTAGCAGCAAGCTAACATGCTCACAATGCTTGGCATGTTCACCAGCTTACTTTAGCTTTTTTGCATGCTAACAAAGTACGGTTGAAGTCGATGGGAACGTCAGTAGTTTTGCGGACATTTGGTCACGAACCAACATTATTGACAAAGGAAAACTTTGACCTGCTGGCGCCACCAGAGGAAAAGTCAGGGATCGACAGTACGACTCATCCTCTGGGCACCATGAACGTCTGTACAAAATTTCATGGCAGTCCATCGAATAGTTGTTTGGATATTTCAATCTGGACCAAAGTGGTGAACCGACTAACTGGCTTGAAAAATATAGACTGTATTTCTTACATTTCTCTAGCTAATTTTTCACATCTTGTCTCAACCGACACTACATATGATCTAAAAACTCAGAGGTGATGTAACTTTTTGACCTTTCCTCTTACACCATCCTCATACAAATAAAGCCATATTCATGCTCACATGTTAAACCCTTCTAGTACAGTAGGTTGTCGAAGACCTTTATTGTGACACCATCCTTTGTTACTTCACCGCGACTGCTGAAGATCAAAAACACATTTTCGATTTCTATTTTTAATCCATCTAAAAGTTTGATTTTCTTTACAGTGAGCCTCAACAAACTCTAGAAATCTTGACAGCTAAATTACCTTCCAGTAGACGACTCATGACATCTCAATCAGATTTACATTAAAAAGGGCTTAATTATTACAGTAATTGACATCACTGGTTAATTTCTGTCTCTATCTGTGCTTTAATTACATTAAAATGTCCTTGCCACACTCCACTCGAGAAAATGTTAAATGTATGGAAGAAATAAACGACAGCCTCAGCTCACCGACAGCCTGCTGAGCGACATGCAGGCAGACTGTGTTTATGTTTTAGTCAGAAATCACTGCCGGGTCTTTGAAACACTTCCATGTTCCTCGAAACTTATAGTGCCTGAGGAGATTAAACTTTTTTCAGAGAAGAGATTTCCAGCTGAAAATGTATTTGACATTTATTTTGGTCTCACTTCAGCCTTGGGGATAAATGAAATGTATTGCCTTATTTAAAAAAAAAATTCATCCCCGCTGTTGACATTTACCCGCTGTGGATGGAGATGGCTGCAGATATTTGTAGCACCACACACTAGGCTTATCACAATGATTAATATGTATCACAGTGGAGTTACTCCGTCCATTCATTTGTTCACTCTTGTCAAACCTGTCCCCTTGCCTCCTGAGACCATGTCCTCACTGATATGTGAGTTAGTCCATTATATACCGGGAAGTAATTTCAGGTTTATCTAAACTCTGGAAAATGTAGAACAGCACATGGAAAAACCTGGTGTGTGTGATGTTAAGCAAAAGCTTTTACAGCAATCCATTTATGGAAACAGGACGAGGCAAGCCCAGTTCTGCTGGACTGTGGATAAGAGCTGCCAGCTGGTTTTATTCACTGCTATAGATTTATTAGGCCAGGATTAATAGAAATATCCTCTTTTGGTTACATGAGAAGAAGTATGACACTGGGTAATAAGGTCACCTGTATGTAGGTGTCGTTTCTGTGGTAGGTGTGGGTGAAGTTTCAAGTCCTTTCTCAATGAATGTAACAGCAGGAAGTGTGTGACACTGTGAGGAACTCATCATCATCTCATCATTCTTTTGCTGGAGTGCAGGATATTTTGAAATTCACAGAGCATGTCAGGAACACTACGAGAAGCTGAGGCACTTGACTGATGCATAAATAGTACAAAATCTTCTTTTCCTTAGTGGTGTTTGGGTACATTTACAGCCACATAATAATGTTGCTGTACTGTAAGAAAAGCAGTCGCCTGTTTAAGCCGCTTATGTGAATGCACAAACTGGCTGCTCCCCATTATTAACAGAAAATATTCTTCTGATCATCCGGGGGTCGTCCCAGCGTGCAAAACATAACATTAAAAAACACACACTTTCAAACCAGACCAACAGCCATGCTAGCAGCTCTGTGAGAGGTGAATGTTAACATGCTTACAATGACAATGCTACCATGCTGATACTTAGCAGGTATGATGTTCACTATGTTCACCATCTTAGTTCAGTGTGTTAGCATGCAAACATTTGCTAATTAGCACTAAACCCAAAGTAATACTGCGGCTGAGGGGAATGTCATTAGTTTTGCAGGTGTGTTCATAAACCAAAGTATTAAATAATATATTTTTCTTGACATGATGAAGCGCAGTTCATCCTGAGGGAACATGAACGTCTGAAACAAACTTCATGACAATCCATCCAATAGTTGTTGAGACGTTTCACTCAAAAACCATGTATTTCAACCTCATTAGGCGCTAGAGGAAAAGCGAGGGGATCGCTAAGGTCATTGGGATTCATGGGATTCTGGGAAAAATGAATGTCAAATGTCATGGCAATCCAATGAAATAGTTGTCGAGATCTTTGTGTCAGGAACAAAGTGGTGGACCGACTGACAGACCAACATCGCTACCAATATACAACTAAACAGAAAGAAAACAGAAAAGCATTTCAGGACTGACAGCAGATTGAGCCTCCCATAAGCTTCACATTCTGGGTCCTGAAGAACCGACAGAACTGGACGACGTCTCTTGTTTTCATGTTTCCAATTTGTCTTCTGAAGAAATGTGTGTGACAGCTTCAGTCCAGCAGACAGAAATAGTCAACGGATGTTAATGTGATGACACAGGACTGACAGACACCATGAACTCTACAGGAATTAAATGTGAAAGAAGAAATGATGCAAACAGTAAATAATAATGATAATTGATGTCATTTTTTTGTGGTTTCCTGACACATATGTATGCAGCTCGGGGAAGTGACATTACCCTGAACAAAGCCTGAAGTCGTATAGATGCTTGGTTATACTTTGAAGACTCAGGAACGCCTTGAGGGAATTTCTTCAAATTCGGCACAAACGTCCACTTGGACTCAAGGATGAAGTGATCAGAATTTGGTGGTTAAAGGTCAAAGGTCAAGTTCACTGTGACCTCACAAAACACGTTTTTGGCCATAACTCAAGAATTCAGGTGATTGTCGTTGCACCATGTGACGAAGCTCTCTATCAGTCCTCTGTACTCCTCTGTAAAAATAGTCTTTAAGTGAAGACAGCATGTTTCTCACTGGAAATGATTCACCACTTCCAAAACTTCCATTTCACCAAAAAATACACTTAATACCTTTTATTAAATTCCTTCAAAGTCTTCACTACATGTATTATATGAGTCTGGACAGACATGGATATAAACTGCAACTCGAATAGTTGGCGGAGGCATACAACCATGGGGTGGTAATTCTAGTTTTTCATAAAAGCACTGGATTGCCACAAAAAATAGGTTCATGACCTCCATAACTGAAGTAGGAGTTTATGAAAATTGAAGGCATGATATATTATCTGGGATGTGACAAGAATAATACTGTCAGAGAACTGATAAGGTTTTTCTGTTGCAAAGTGTCAGCACAGCTGGTAAGTAGGAAATAGCCTACTGAGACAGCCGTCTGTTATGATTACCTTAAAAGACATTTTTTTGTGAAACTCTTTCTCCCTTTTTTTTCTTTTTCCTCCTAGAGACTTCAAGAGAAAGTGAGGGAGGGGAACCTTGACCCTGGGGAGCAGCTGGTTGCCATGGAAGCACAGGTCAGCTCCCCTCTCTCCTATCAGTTTCTTTCTGCTGGCTGACTGTGCACACTCATTACTTCCTCTCTTATCTGCTGCTCCATCTGCTTCCCCACAGAGGAAAGACTTCCCCAAAGGGATCCCTCAGTGTGGGACTGATGCTCTGAGATTCGCCCTTTGCTCTCACAAGATGCAGGGTGAGTGACTCTGAGGAGAGAGAGAGAGAGAGAGAGAGAGAACATCTTTTGTCACTTACTGGTTCCCTGTTCCAGTTTAGCAGGTGATCTGCTCTGTGTCTCCTTAAAAGTTTAACTGTTTTCGGTGTTTTTTTGCTCTATCTGTAGCACAGAGTATCGAAAACCTTTAAGTATTTAAAGGAGCATTCCACTCCATTTTCAGACTTACTAGCACACTCTCCAGAGTCACAGAAGAGTATTAGCACAGGCATCCAGACCAAAAACAGTCCTACGTTAAAACAACACATGGGGCTGTGTTAGTGGGGGCGTACCAGTGAGAGATTAATGCATTTAAAGGCTTGTCAGGACGCAGGATTATAAAACTCTGGAAAGTTATCACAGTGGCAACTATTTTATCTTTTATTGTGACGATTGTGAGTTAAGCAGTAGAAACTGTTCGCATTACAAAGTAATCCACCAGGAATGTGCACTTGCACGCATGTGGATAGATGGATGACTTATTGCATTGTGGCAAAGGTTGAGGCAGGTCCAACTTTTTTGCTGGATGGTACTGCAGTTTTTTTGCTGGAGTGCTCTGCATTGGCAACACTGCTGCACCGATGGACTGGCTCCATTCAAATGAAATGAGAGGGCTGCATTTTATGCACAGGCTTAAAGTTGCTCTGAATGCGTCCTTACACCACATTGCGAAGTTGAAGTTGATGTGCCACTAATGGGACAAAACTAAAAAAGTCTATTTACCTTCACAGTGTGTGTTTTTTTTCTTTCTCTTTAACAGGGGAAGACATCAGTCTGTCCATCTCTCAGGTCCTGACCAGCAGACACTTCTGTAATAAAATGTGGCAGACACTGAGATTCACACTGGGAGTGCTGGGTGACAACACAACACCAGTGGGAACACTGGAGGAGGTACAGCAAAGAAACTGCCCATGGGACTGTATTTTTATTTGTATTTTTATGTACATATTTGTACTGCTGTACTGCTGTAAGCTTGTCTTTACACTAATAAGATTAGATTTCCACAAACAAAAACCATCACTGACAAAGACTGACAGTAAATGTTTGTGTGGTAAATTACTTACTAAAATTACACAACACATCACTTTGTGGTGCAAAACAGGAAGACAGAGCTGTTCATCTTGCACAAAGCAACAGCTTTTATTGTCTGACTACAACATGTGGTGGAGGGAAGGATTGGCTTAAAGGTAAAAATCAGTTTGAATAAAATAAAATAAAATAAATAGCACCCATAAGCATGGAGCACATTGTGTAATTTGCCAGGTGTATCACATACTGCTGCAACTCAGGCAGCAGAATTAGAGATTACCCTTTTTTGGGTAACTTTGAATTATAGCAATACCTCCTTGAATTTCATATTGTATGCTACCAAAATTTATCACAGTCGCAGAACAGAAATTGATTAGAAATTGCATGACTTTAATTGGTCTGCTTGTGTTTTGAGTTATTTAAAAATCAAGCTGAACTAGCAAAAGAAGAATCAGTGTGTCAAACAGACATTCTGGTCCCAACCAAGGACTTTGACGCTGAAATCCGAAATCAGTGAATCAGACAAATCTGCAGTGACTAGCTGCATCTCCACTTTGAGACTTAGGTTCATAAGACATTGACATTTGACATTAAGACATTTTTTGTGTAAGAATCTACGTATAATATAGCTTTAAGCCAAAGGTGTAATGAAAGCTGTATTAAATATACTACAGCAGTCTTTCTTACCTTTTACAGTTTTTCCCTTTTCCAATTTTTAGACAACTCCTCTGAGCAGCATGGACCGGTGGATATGCTCCAGACTCTACAGCACAATAGTACAGTGTGAGCAGGCCTTTGAAGCGTATGAGCTGCATACAGTCACATCTGCTCTGTACTCCTTCTGGGTCCACAGCCTGTGTGATGTCTACATGGTGAAGAGCATAACTTTCACGTAGCATTATTGGAATGTGTAGAATTATTTGATGTCATCAAAAAAGGAAAGATTTGAAATTAGATCATTACTTGTTTCCTTTGCATTAGCAGTAAGCTACTTGTTGCAATAATCTACTTATTGTTCAGTCTCAAAAGGAAAGGTGATCTATTTATCTGAACTATTCATGGCAACAGGGAGGGTCAGTCACAGGGTATCAAAGATTAATATAAACAGATTAACCTAAATAAAACCAGAGTGTTTGAGTTGAGCTGACAGTTGTTACCGTATTGTGGAAATGTAACCAGTGTTTGTGATTTCCTTCTCCGTTTGTGTGTGTGTGTAGGAATATGTGAAGCCTGTGCTGGTCCAGCAGGATGATGGGGCAGTGGTCCAGACTAACACAGAGCACAGTGATAGAGCGAAGCAGGTGGCCAGCAGTGTCCTCTATCACTGTGTGTCTACGTCTCTGGCCTTGCTCTCCCCCTTCATGCCCTTCATTACTGAGGAGCTGTGGCAGAGACTCCAGCCATTCAGACCTGAACCAGCTGTCCAGACCAGCCTGTGTTTACAGATGTACCCCCACTCCTCTCAGCTGGTAGGACTACAACCATGAAACCTCCTCACAACCACAACAAGGGTTTTCCTTAACCAGATTTACATGACATTTAAAAACCAACATAAAACGGATATTCTGCTACATTTTTTTTGCAAAACGTCAGACCACACAAATTACAAAAACATATTTAACATGTTTTCTCACTTACCTCTAGTAGATTCTAGCCATGCAGATGGTTAGGGTTTTATTTGTTCAGATTTTCAGATATCTGCTGCCACCTCAAGAAAATTGAGGTGAATGGAATTTCATTTGTTTTGCTTAAAGTGTTGAAAAATTACATCAGAAAATCAGAATCAGCGTGACTTATCAGAAACAGTGTCCTTGTTACTCTGGATAATCCACAGACCCAGTGTGAGTTTTCGCACCAGATTTGATTTCCACCTTTTTAGCATTGCACTCTTACAACACTGTCAGACCTACAATGGACAGTTGAAAAAAGATCAAAATCAAATGTTGTCTTTTTTATTCCATACATTCTTCTTCCTTGTCAAAACCATTACCCACAGTGCAACGCGACCGCCAACAATTCATTCAGAGATTCGTGTGTGTTATGCAAGTAGCAGCTTGAAGACTCTAGCCTCTAGCCTGAAGCAGAGATGAGGAGCAGGCTAGAGGTAAGCTCACTTCACCCACGATGCTGACTCAAATAACCGTGAGGATATCACTTGAGGACATTTATCAGACTTTACTCAGCTCCCTCTGGAGACACAAAAGATTTTGCAACTTTTTTTCACATATGCAGTAGTACTCCCCATGACCTGAATCAATGGACTTCAAGGTTCACAACGCACAATGAAATGCAAGCTGTAGTCCCTTCATGCTAAACTCAAAAAAACTTATTATTTATGGTGGAGTGACGAGGATAAATTGAGGAGTCTCACAGAATGAGGAAAGAAGCTGCTCTGTAGTTGTAGACAGCGGATACTTCTGTGTCGCTTGCCAGATGACAGCAGGGTGAAGAGGCTGTTGCTGGGGTCGGTATTGTCTTTTAGTATCCTTTGGGTTCTGCACAGGCACCTCACCTCACCGATATCACTGATGCTCAGAAGATAGATACCAATGATGTTCTGAGCCGTTATAATCACCCGCTGCAGAGCCCTGCTGTCCTGGGCCTTGCCATAATATTTCCAGTCAGGATGCTTTCTATTGCTCCTCTGTTAAAGTTAACAATTTTCAAGTTTCCTTTAGAAATACAATTTCTGAGCTTCCTTTATCAGGGTGGAGATGTGTGATGACCATGACAGGTTCTTTGTGATGCTGATTCCCAGGAGCGTAAAAATTTTCACCTGCTCCACCTCAGCTCCATTGATGTAGACAAGGTGTGTGTGTTTGTCTCCTTTTTCCTAAAATCAACGATCAGCTAGTTGGTTTTGTTGATGTTGACCAGTAGGTTGTTCTCTGTGCACCACCCTGCAAGATTGTTGATTTCCTCCAGATATGAAAAAGGCAGCTTTTTTGGTTCTGGATATACACTTCTCCATTCATCCAGGCTTTGTGGTTGGGGAATGACTTTATTGTCTTTGTGATCACCACATCTTCAACACATTTGCTGATTATGTGATGTCACTGTTGATGTATATTCCTCAAGACTGATACGGTTCTCCTGGGTGGCAGCATCTCTGAACATGTCTGTGCACTCAAAACAGTCCTGCAGAGCTGCTATAGCTTCTTCTGTCCACACTTTAACTGTTTTTTCTGATGGTTTGACCCTTTTAATCAGCTGGGTGTAAGTAGGCAGGAGAAGCAGGGAGGGCTGGGGGAATGTAAACAGCAGTAACAAAAACACTGGTGAATTCTCCGGGCAGATTGTATGGTCGACATCTTAACATTAAAAATTCAACATCTGGGAAACATTTTGTATCAACTTTGGCGCAGAGCACAGTCCACCCTCCAAGTGCATGGACTTTATATAAAGATGGACGACGTATCTCCACTTCCTCCCACTGTACAAAAAGAATCCAAAATATCCCGGATATGGGTGATGCCGTCTTGTGCCGGTGACATCATTTGGAGCCAGAATCTGTGCAGTAGTGATCGGGGAGTGGAGTCGCGTTACTGAGGTCACGCCCATACACCTGCCAGACTCAATTGGTAATCAATAATTAGTAACTGCTAGCTAACGATCGCCTGCTTAAGTTAAAGTTACATCTCCTCTTGATGTTCCTACTTTGCGTACAATTCCTGAAGTCCGCAGGTGCCTCCGCGACTACTTCACTCAGAGCAGCTGTCAATCACAGCTGTCAATCATGATGTCACACCCCCTTTTTATAACATCAAATAACTAATTAAAACCAAACTTATCAGAAAAATGCACTGCATTGCTACTGCCAATCGGCTTGCTACTCTCTCACTTTGCAGACTGTTACGATTGCACCTTGTCCCATTTAAAAAAAAAAAAAAAACTCTTTCTCTATCTCTTATTGTTCCTAAATGTAGCATTTGAAGCAGTTCAGAGTATTTGATGAATTTGATGAAATTACATGATTCTTGCAATTTCTGGGTTGTATCCACATGGTTGAATGCACTTATTGTAAGTAGCTTTGGATAAAAGCATCAGCTAAATAAATGTAATGTAATGTAACGTAAAAACAAACCCATGTGGATTTCTGCTGGAGAAACCTGATTTCTTGGCCACCAAGATGGGTGAATGAAAGGAAAACCCAACATGTAGTGTGTTAGTAATGTGTTTTTCCACCATTGATGGATATACTGTATGTGTGTGAATATGTGTGACAATGTATACTATTGGTACCCTGGTATCCTCATGGTTCTTACCTCCATTCAAAGTCCTCTCTGTACGTGTCATCAGAAGGGCCTTTTGTTATATCTTAATATGGACATAAGGAGGGGCTATGTTTGGGCCTATAAAACATGACCGCATGAGGAAGGAGGGGAAGAGTTAGACCTATAGAACATGCCTGTATAAGGAGAAGAGGAGAGGGTCTTAAGATAGAAAAGTGTATAAAAGTGAGCTATGTGTTTCTGCATATTTTGACGAGACTGTATTTTACATACTGTACTGCTTCCTGGGCCTTAAAAATAGTCTTGACTTGGACTCAAGCAGTTTCAGTGTTCTTTGTCTTTTATAATCATCACAATTGAAGAAAAACTGTGGGAGTACCATATGAAAGGTCATTGAAGTCGATTTTTTTAGTCCATTTGCACCTTCAAAGGTAGAATTTTGTACCTCAAGTGATCTAAATGTAGCTTTAGATAAAACATATCGCTTTAAGCAATATTGAGAAAATGAGTGTGCTACATTTTTTATGGCCAGTTCCCTTATCCTCCCTTGCTGCTGTTGAACTGTGGAGGATGTAAGCAAAAGCTGACAGTGTAGACAGACCAACCAGTAGGGGTCACTGGAGCTGTGACAGTGACATGATCCTCACTGGCTGCCCACCAGTAAACCAATTGACATAGTGACATAGTCTGTTTTTATTATTACTAGTGCAGTGCCCGTTTGGGGCGTGGCCGTTCGCAGTGGGCCGATTGCTTGGCTCCCGGTATTGCGGCTTGCAGGGATGTCGGGGGCGTGCCCATTTGGAGCATGTGGCCGCTCAGAACGCATGCCCGTTCGGAGCGGGCCAATTGCTTGGCCCCTGGAAGTGCTACTTGCAACATTGTCGAGAACCACAGTATGGCTGCTTGCAGTGTTCTCGAGAACCGCTCATCTGATCGACTTCACACTTGGCAGGTGTATTGCGGGATGAACGGTTCTCGAGATAAGGACAGTCATACACACATATACATATAGACAGACAGAGAGTCTTTCCTTTATAGCTAGATGATGCTGTGACAGCGCCATTGGTCATGGTCACTCAGACATTATATCTACACATGTCCACCCAATGTGGTTGCAATAGTACAAAGCGTGACATTTTTTGTAATGTAAGCCCTGCCCACAATATTTGAGCAAACTTTGAGGGCCAGCTATAGCAAAAGTGTACGGAATATCAAGAATCCGAAAAAAGTAACTTTTTCCGGCTTGGTCCAGAGATGTTCTGTACCACATTTGGTGACGATTGCTCAAAATTTGTAGGAGGAGTAGCGAAAAAAACGATTTGGACAAAATTCAAAATGGCAGAAGATCGATCTAGACGTAAATGGGCTTGGCTTATATGGATAGATTTGTCTGGACCCACAGAATCCAGGAAAATTTATTTCTGAGACTTGCGACTCAAAAGTTTCAGGCCTAAACGTAAAGTTCGCTGTTATAGCCAAACAACGTTATCTGGCCAAATTGCACCAAATTCGACACTGCACACCCTTGGGCCCTCAGCAATACACCCGCCAAGCATGAAATCAATCGGATGAACAGTTGTCGAGATAAAAGGATAGAGAGACAGAAACACAGACAGAGATTCCTCGCATTTATAGTAAGATTTTAAGATTTTATTTTGGCAAACAGGTGGTAGAAATGTAAATGTAAAGTGCAAAAGTAGCCTACACACGTACCATGAAAACAGTAGCTATAAAAGAAAGAAATTTCAGCTGTCACACTCACTGCCAGCTGTGTCTGTAGTAAGATGGACAGCTTGTGGAGAACCTGCGGCCTACTAAACATAAAGGAGTGGGTGTGTGACTTTGGGAGCAAGTTGCCGATTACCAACTGGACAAACATCCCCATGGCCACAGGTCTCAAGGGGGGCCCAAAAGCCCTAAGTTCACTGTGTATCAAATTGTTTATATAGGTATATAAAGTATAATATAGGAATGTGTTCCACTAAAGCACAAATGACATGAGAGGTTGCGTTAGACTTTCTCGTTCATTTTTTAAATGACAGTAAGACATATTTAATAGCATTTAATTTTCATTCATTCATTTTCATTTCTTAATAATTAATGTACGGAACATGTGCTCCTTCTGCACCAGTGGCACAGCTACACCCCTCTGTGACCCGTGGTCACAGACGCACTCTTAGGCATGAGTATGATGGACAGGGGTGTTAATTACTTAAAGTTATGGTAGATCGGCCTCAGCGTTCTAATAAAATGACGGGCAGCCTTCAGATTTTTCCATCATTGTTTAAAAAATTCAGTCAGTGATGGAACATGTTCGGTTAATGCGACCACTGGATGAAGTGCCTTAAGGTGTGGTCAGACAAGATTTCACTCCTCATTCATTTCAGGAACATGCAAGACGTATTCACCTGTGATTGTAAATTGACCTCACCTTGTTCACCTCATGCAGAGTTCAATCTGATTGAAGTTTGACAAGTGAGATCACAAGCTTCTCCAGCCAGTTTAAGAGACGGGGTGAGACTGATCTCTCATTCAGGAAATATTGACAATTTCACTGCACAGCAAAATTATTCAAGCTGCATAGAAGGAGCACTGCTGCTTGAAGAGGCTTTTCAGATGCAAAAAGGATACATTTATTACATATTATGTGTGAAAAATGTATTTCATACAGTACCTTGGCTACACCACAATACTATTTCTTGACAGGCCCTGGAGCCTCCTAACAGGTTAATTCAGTCTGTCACAGTCTATCATGTTGCAACTGGCCTAGGTGTATTTAGTATTGGACATTTAGATTGTACAACATACTATTACCGTATACAGTCTATGGGTTAGACATTATATACTGGTTCGCTTTACAGGCAAAACACACGGTTATTACTCTGCTAGTTTGTTCTTGTGTACATGATCTTGCTTGTTTTTACTCCTAAATGTGTTCTGTTATTTTTGGCTCGATTTTCAACTTTCCATGTATTTTAGCTGATGCGTTCTTTTTTGTAACCTCTCCATCCTGCCAGGCACACTGGCATTTCCCTGAAGAGGAAAGAGATTTCTTACTGGTACAGGAAGTGATCCGAGTGGCCCGCTCACTACGAGCCCAGTGTGGCATGACCAAAGAAAAACCTGCCAGTAAGTCATTTAACAGTTGAAAACAAATACTGCTCAAATACTAAAATACTGCTAGATATAAATCAAGTTATGTTATGATACAAAAAACAAAATTGATGGGCCTTATTGATAAATTAATAAATGTAAGGATTACTTGAGATGTGGTGAAAGTGGTTTGTTTCCATGTTGCTTGTACATGTTTTTCAGTGTGGGCAGTGTGTTCACCCAGCCAGGCCCAAGTCCTCCTTTACTTTAGGTCAGCTGTTTGGACTTTAAGCCGGGTGTCCAGCCTCCATATCTACAGTCCTCATAGTGCAGACAACCTTCTCTCTGTCCACTCCACTCCTCCACCTAAAGGAAGCCTCATCGGTGTGGTGGACCACACATGTCAGCTACACCTTCATGTTCAGGTATGTATCACTTCCTCCTGCTTCACCCCATGAGCACTTCTCATAAGCACAATTATATGGAAGTTCACAGCTGCCAATATTACAATCAGGTCTGCAAATTAAGTGGGATTTGCAGGGCTGATTGTAATATCAGCCCCCCCAACTAATCGATCAGTTTTAATCAATCAATCAATTTTAATAATCAGGGAATCTTAATAAAAATTTGTTCAGCAAAAAAGTCTACGTTTTCTGGTTCTGGCTGCTTAAATGTGAGGATTTGCTGCTCTTGTTATATAATATCATTGTAAATTAAATATCTTTGGGCTTTGGACTGACTGACCAAACTAAGTGACGGACTGACAACACAACTTATCTCTCTCTGCAGTAAAACTCTACTGACCACATTGTGAAGCATTGTGTTGTTCACCAACGCTCACTGCACCCAGCGTACACGCACCATAAAGACAGAAATATCTCTCAAGACAGAGTAGCCGTCATGTGTCGATCCTTGCAGCGAATGCAATAAAATTTGTGCTTTTCTAGAGCGTTAACATGCGTCAACACACCGCTGGTGTGTGCAGTTTTACATAGAAAACAATAGGTGCGGGTGTTTTTGAGGTGCATCACACACTGTCGGCTACACTTCTGAGCTGAGCCAGACAAAGCTAAAGTTAGCTCACTTTGGACAAGATAGCATTACTATAGCTCAGTTTAACAGAAACATTTCAAGTTACAGTAACTGAAGTTTGTAGTTTACAGTTTGTATAACAAACATATGGTCAAGCAGTGTCCTGCATAAAGTACAGGTGTGTCTGTGATTTGCCCAGACAAAGCGCGAATAGGCCACCTGCCACTACCACGAATAAAGAACCTTGGAATCTACACGAACCACGAGGGTCCCATATTTCTCATTTAAAGCAGTACATTTCACAGGAAGGCAACAAATTTGCAGATAATTATTTAATCAAATTGAAAATGTAATTGTGTGTGCACGATGTATGACACAAGTAAAATTAAAGTTAAAAATCAAATGCATCATACTGTCAAAATTAAAATGAAAGCTCTATTGACAAATACTTTTCAGTGTAGTCCCAAGTATAACCCTACCATACCATATTAGAAATTGAATGTGAAATTGACTCTGCATTGGCTTTGCAGTGTGCCAGCTAAACTTCGAAATCAAAATGCAAACTGGAATGACATGGAATGTAGCCTTATCACCCACAATCACATTTGTGCACATTAGTGTGCACATCACTATTTTAGGTTTTCATGGTGGTGATGAGGACGTTGATCATGTCTAACATACAGCATTATATGATTTCCTCTCTCAGAGTGGAATGAACATTGCCAAACAGATCATGCAGCTCTCCCAGCGCAGAGACAAGCTTGTTCCAAAGCTGAAGGAAATCCTCTGCAGAGTCCAATCTTCAGACTATCTGACCAAGGTTCCTGCTCATGTCAGGCAGCAGATGGACAGTAAGGTGAGAACTGGGCAGGAAGGGTTATTTAGAATTGTTCATCATTGGTCTGAGCAAGTGGAAAAGTTAATATTTTGTATTAGATTTTTGTTCACAATGCTACTACTACAAGAATACCAGAGAGACTAAATCAAATGACTGATAGAGTTTAGTAAACTGTCTAACCTGCCACAACCTGCCAAAGCCTGCCTTGATCCAAACAGATTTTTCTTGTCTGTCTGTTTTTCTGTCTTAAGTAGTTTTGCTACATTTTTATCCACACTAGCGACAAGGCTCTATGGGTGATAATGTTGTTCTGGGAGCAAGAAAGTAAATACAGGAAGAAGGTCCTGTGTTTTGGACTAGTGCATAATTCTGTGAGAGAAACATTGCTATGGACTTTAACATGGAGCAACGGCACAGTTGAAGCCAGCCGCTACTACTAGAAACAGTTTTCTGTGCTCCACCCTATCCCAGAATGCAAAGCACACTTGGCTACAGGAGCCATTTAGCTCAAACTTGCGGAGTACACCTGGTAGTTGGGTCGGATCGAGTTTGGATCACGTTCCCACCACAAACGAACTGCTCCAGACCTCGTTTGGAACTGGACGGAGACCACCTCCTCTCAAGGGTCTCGGTGCGGTGGTTTTGGTCCGCACCCGAGTGCAATTACTGTGTTCACACCTGCCCAAACGAATCGCACTGAGGGGGAAAACAAACCAGAGTCCGATTTAACCGGACGAAAAAGCACAGGTGTGGAACACCCTTAATGACTTAGTGATCCCCTGACTTTTCCTCTAGTGCCTCCAGCAGGTCAAAGTGTTCACTTATTGAATGAAATATCTAAATTTCTACATGATGCATTGGCACAAAATGTTGTACAGACATTTATGGTTTCCAGATGATATCTCCTAGTGGCTTAGTGAATAGCTCAACTACTTTTGGATGGATTGCCATGAAATTTGGTACAGACATTAATTTACCCCCAGGGTGAATTGTAATCACTTTGGTGATCTCTTAATTTTTGAAGTAGTGCCAATATCAGGTCAAATTTGTCACTACTTTGGTTTATGACCAAAGTATTTTGTAAGATTGTTCCATGTCAACTCATCCCAGAATTCAGAACTTTTCCCAGTTCATGTCATGGATTTTCTTGAAAAAAATAATGTGAAAACTTCTATTAAATTCATGGGACACTGCAAAATCCTTGAGCTCTACTCCAAATACTTTTTTAGTTATGAATTTTTGAAGTTTCATCATTTCATAATTTTTGCCATTCTTTGTATGTGTATTGTATTATATTATATTGAATTATATTGAAATTTGAACTGAACATCCAAGAATGTAATATAATATATTATTGTTTCATATCCCCGGTAGATATTTGTACTACATTGACTTCAAGGTTTTCTATCTCTGTGTGACACCTATTGAGCCTGTTTTTCATTGGGTTCAGGAAATTTACAAGTTACAGAGCTCTTACAGAGTTGTAACCATTACAGAGCTGTAACAGAGTTATAACAGTGGGTCCTGAATCTATCACACAGAGATAGAAAACCTTAAAGTCAGCATAGTACAAATATCTACCTGTGATATGAAACCACTGAATGTAATATTACAGCTGGTGAAAAGTACGAAAAATTAGCTATTTTCAAAAAAAATAATTAATCAATAATACATCTTTAATTTTTTTTATATATCTGCAATGAATATGAAATGAAGTTTCAAGGAAATTAAAATGACCTTTCTTGGGAAAATATACAGTCAAAATGTCTTAAAAAGTGTGTTTTTCAGCTCTGAAACTATATTTAGCAAGATCTGTGGTACTCAATTTTTTATGCAGGACCAAATAACTTCTAGATGTGACAGAACTATATTAATACTACACAGAATCCAAATTTTGTTGCAAGAAAGTGAACACAAGTGAGATATTAATTGTTGAAAATTAAAGATTCTTTGTTTGGGTAAAAAAGGTTTTCTTTTTATTCAGCAACAACTATTTACATGAATACATGTTGCAAATGATCCTTAGGGTTTCTTGAATGTTCAGTAGAAATTTCAACCCAATCCAATGAAAAATAAGCGATTGAATACACATACAAAGAATGGCAAAAATTATGAAAAGATGAAACTTCAAAAATTCAAAACTAAAAAAGTATTTGGAGTAGAGCTGTAGGATTTTTGCAAGGTTCCATGAATTTAATAGATGTTTTCACATGAATTTTTTCAAGGAAATCTATGACATGAACTGGGAGGTCTTTGGTGAGTTGGTATGGAATGACCCAACATGCAAACACGTTAAACTAAGATGGTGAACATTGTAAACATTATACCTGCTGCACATCAGTTAGTATTATTGTGAGCATGTTAGCATGCTGAAGTTAGAATTTGGCTCAAACCCCCACTGTGCCCAAGTACAGCCTCTCAGAGCCGCTAGTGTGGCTGTAGACTCTTAGTCCTGTTTTACTTACTTTTAGGAGATACTACAATGACAAAAGTCAAGAGAAATAGTTGACATCTTGATGAAGTTGTAGAGGGAGTGGGTATGATTAAAGAACGAATTGTTGGTTCATCTGACCAACCGGTGGTTTCTTTCAATAAGTGAATAATTTTTAACAAACAACTAAAGTAGCTTATTTGGCCCAAAGTAATTGTCTGTCTTTGCCACCTCTACCTAAATCCAGTTACATTAATAGATCTTAAAGTGTTAAATTTGGGTTGATATTAAATAAAGACATTTTAAAACAATAACCATATGATTAAATGTAGTAAAATATATAAATGAACAAATACATTTTGTGATAACCTACTCATTATTGTGAAATGTTTTTTTTTATATTCTTAAGTTTTGTTGGACTTTTTATCTCATCATAGCAATTTTTATTTCAATAGTCCATAAAATTAATTCCAATAAAAGTCTGTAACAGTAGTATGAAATTAAGAATGACGAAATAACATTTGACCATAACAACTTTTTAATTCTTACATTAATAGTTTCTTTTTTATTTTTCTTGAATTATTTTACAATTAATGTATTCATTCCTTTGTTTTACAGCATTTATTAATACAAATATTTTTGTATTATAATTCTAACTATTATCATATAATTATTTATGTCTTATTTATTTATTTAATAGTACCCATTATACTATAGTACTGTACTACATGGTTGTCTAATTGTGTGAAAATGTGCGTGTGATTCCTTGTGTTCCTTCCTCCTCCTGTGTGTTCAGATGTCAGCCTTGCAGCAGGAACTGAAGACCATTGAGGACCAGCTGAAGGTCCTGCAGGAGACTCGAACAACAGAATAACTACAGCCAACAGACATTACAGTAACAGTGTGGACTGCTGGACATCAGAACTGATGAACTTGATAAGTTGGAGATGGAGTTGGAGATCTCTACACTGCTTGAATGAAGGAGACAATGCATAATATCATTATTACATTAATTTATATAATGCAGTATCTCACTGTCAAACTACTGTATGATATTGCAGTACTGCACTGCATAATTAACAAGTCACTGCAGATGGAGTTATGGCAGGCTGCAGGTATCCATGGAAAAGGACATACATGTGTTTTGTTAATGCAAAGATGGCAGATGGAAGTTTTCAGCAGTTCCTTGGTTGTATTTGTATCCTGTCATGGGCTATTAAGAGTTATGATCACAAAATGGCTTTTCTGTTAACAATTCTTCATATTGATCATTGTGTTTAAAACAAATGTGTCTTTCCTTAACTTGATTAAACATGTCAGAATTTTGATACCTGGAGGAATCAAGGTCCAACATATCAAGTTGAATTAACTGTAAATACAAGCCTAGTTATATGGAAAATTTCATGTCAGTCTGGTGGGGATTACAAGTTATGTTGTATACTGGACTTGACTGTCAACACAGGCAGCAAACATGGCACCAAATCCACCAGTGTTGGTCATTTAAGATAATGGAAAAGATATGTGTCAGTTATATTCAAATGAAGAGAGGGAGAGAGATAATTTGATTAATCCCAACGGGAAATTGCAGTGCTATAGCAGCCAAGTCACATCAGTCACAAGTCACAAAACACATGAGGTAGGTATAACAACCCAGAATACTATAAGCCAAATATATAAAATAAATACAACAGAATAAAATAAAAGCTAAGAATAGAAAGTAAAAGCAGGAGCATAATCTTCAACTCCTCAAATCAACAACTAGGCTATATATTGAACATACACTGTACATTAGTGGTGCAAGTAAAGTAGATAATGTTTAACACTGTACATGGAGGTGCTGGATTGTCCTTGCATATAAAACAGAATTATCTGTTAAGCACTTAATATATTTATACTAACAGGTAGAGAGAGGTCTGTTATGTAATCATGTAGATACATAATATTATTGGAATACAACTGACTACTCACAAAGGGATTTCTAATGAAGTTGCATTATGGGAAGATCCAGTACTTGTCGAGCGTCACACATTGGGGAATAAAAGTCATTTGTCAGTCTGCTGCGTCAATTTTGACCATCATTCTTTTAATCCGTCTCTAACACGTCCCCTACTTTATGGACGCACAATACTTAATCACTGGAGTGACCCTTTAAAACCATTGAGACAAGTGTTTCAGAGAATGTAGATAAAGGGAAGTAAAAATGAATGTCCTATTATACAATGTAACAGATCTGTGTTAGCAGGTTTATAGAAAGAACAGTGAAATTGTTCGGGATATGACTTCGGCTTGGGTCGGGTCAACTCGGTCATAAACGAGGCAATAATCCGGAAGTGTAGTTTTGTGTAGTTAAATGAAAAATGCCGTCATCATACATCAGAAGGGGAAGGGGCAGCCTGTGGTAGACCCAGCTGGAGTAAAAGAAACTGGATCTGGAGCAGAGGAAAGGACTTTTCGCTGCTAAGTGTCACAGTGGATACACAAGCCAGTGGCAGTGGAACGTCTGTAGCGTAGCAGACACTGTAGCCTGCTAACATTAGCAGCTAATGGTGTTGGATAAAAGAGCTGAGCCGGGGGGATAATGGGAACCAGAGGTGGAGGTGCAGGCAACACTGGATCCGCTGTGAGATGTGCTGTGAATGTGACACCGAAGGAAATACAAAGGTGGCTCGACTAGCAAACGTTAGCTAGCTAGCCAGCCAACTAGCTGGTCAGTGCTGCAGCTTGATGCGAGCCTTATTTCCTTTCAAGATGCAAGCCGCACCGAGTCGTTCAGAACGGCATGTGAGAGGTGAGTGAGACTGGCTCCAGCTGCTACAACCATGTCTTCGGTCAGGACGGCACATGAATGAAAAAAAACTTCACTGCTGCTGCTCGGCGTTAGCCAGCTAGCACGTCAGCTGTTAGCTATCTTGCTTGCCATGAAGACAGTCTTAATAGATGCTTTTTGATGCTCAGAGATCATTGTAGAAATGACAAAACACTGGCTATGCCCCTGCTGCATTTAACACCCATTGTGTCCCGTGTTTTAACTTATCTAGCCCATAGTTTAATGTCAGTTAGCTTGATGGCTTCAAAGAAGTATGTGAAGCGTGACAGCTGGGTTTCATCTCATGAGACTAGACAGCTGCACCGTTGGTGACTTGCTGTTTGCAATGTTGACATTTTGCATCAGTATAAAGTATTTAATGTTCGCAAGAGGCGTCGCCTGCCGGTCCTCATTGCCTTTCCACAGTGTAGTCATGTGAACCCTTTGCTGGATGGTACATGATGCCTGGGTTGGTTCCTGCCGCAGGTTCCACTGTATGATCCTACCAGTCAGCTCCACGTTGTCTGACGGAGGGAGGAGGGGTTAAAGAAGAATAGAGTTTCAGCTGGTACAGTTTGTGAGAAGAGCAACAGTTCCCTCCCTCTGCCCATCCTCCCTCCCTGTTCACAATCAGCTCCTCTTGTCTATAAAGCTTACCTTAGTACAGTATTTAATGGGCGACATGACAGATCTGAAAGCAGTTCCGAATTCAGGTATGGTTAGTTTTACACTTCATATTTCTTAGCTCTGGAGTTCACTTCTTGTTGGGCGCATACTTTAATATTTTTGACTTGACTACTACTGCTTGACACTTCTCTGCTCCCTTCAAGTACTCTGACTGTGTCTGCCTCGTTTCCTTTCCCTCATACTTTCTTTTTCCTAATTTAATTGATCCATTGTTTGCCCTACCTTACTGTGTGTCTGCATGTAGTTTTTTGTGTTTTGGTAAAGACAACCTTCGATCACCAGATAGGCTATAAAGTGTTCGTGTTGCCCCTTTCTTTGTCAAGATGATCATGTGAGTAATTTCTGAGTCCATCAACTCTTTCAAAACACATTCGTAAAATATACAATCAGTTGCTGGTTTATTATGTAAACCTAGCTAAAGCTAATGTAGTCTAATACAATAGTTCTGCAATAAATCCTTCCTTTGTGAAGGTTATAATGTTGAGTTTTTGTTGAAACTGTTTTAGATAGCTGTTGATTTAACTTTATGGTCATGTGGAACTGTTAGTCGGACATTTGAATATGTCACGTTCGGCTTTGGCGAATTGTGATGGCCAATTACCATTTTCTGATATTTTATAGACAAAATGATTAATCGATTAATTGAAAACATAATCAGCAAATCAATTAATAATCAAAATAATGGTTAGTCTGAGAATTTTTGAAAAAAAATCTCCATTCAGTGGCCCAGTATAATCTTAATATATAATTTATATATTGTATATCATTATTGTTGTTTTTGTTGTTATTATTATTATTATTATTATTATGCTTTATAAAGACTAAAAGCGGAAATACAATTTTGTCACCATGTGGCAACATGAAGTGTGCAGCATGCAGAAAGCCATTTTAATTAACTTTAAGAGGACGTGACATAAAACGTGATATAAAAAAGACACCTAGTTATGTTTGGTGAGTGAGTCTTAAAAATATCTAATTTTTTAACTTTTTTATCACGAAACAAGAGTTGTTGAAGTTGACATGTCAAAGGTGAACCAAGAAAAAGTTGGCAAATTCATGGTATTTGTAAAAGCTAGAGCTGTCACGATTAGTTGATCGACAAAATGAGTCAGCAACAACTTTAATAATCGATTAATTGTTAGTCATTTATCAAGGAAAAATTCTCTTGTCCCAGCATTTTTTGAAATGTCATAACATTACTGAGAACCTTGTACATGTGTTTAAAACCAGTTTTAGTAGTTTTTTTTCATTATCTTGAAAATCCTTTGTCATTAACACATAAGAAAGTTCTGGCACAAAACTGCTGAAAGTGCCAGTCCTGTTGTATCCTAGTGTTTTTTGGGGGAGTTTCATTTGGATCTGTCCACAACCTGTATTAATCCCCTAATCACAACCATTTGTCGTTCTTCAAACATCTGATGTGTGTCAGTGGGTAGGACAAATGTGGAATGCAGGTGGGTGGGTGGGGTTCTTTGTAAAGGTGATGGTAATATGGAGATCAACGGGTCTGACCTGTTAATAGCTTGCAGAGCTGAGTTTGTCTTAACCCAGAGCTGTGGAGCACAGCCAGAGATTCATTACTAATCAGAGTGTTTGTTCCTTGTAGTCAAACATCCATCCTTACAAGATTATTGCTGGCCTATATTTAACAGCACTAATTGGTTTAGGCTTTTCTAATGCTGAGGAGCCCCTGTGGAGGAGTCAGTGTGACCTTCTTTATCCCTCCATCAGTTTACAACAACCGTTCACATTCACACTGTTGACACTCAGTAGTACATTTATTTGACTGGAGATCTCTGTGTAAGCATTTCAACATTTGTTCATGGAAAGTTGGACTTTCACTGTACAGCAAAATCTCAGGTATTGACAGACACTAAATATGGGGCTAATTTAAAGGGCCCACTACCTCAAGCAGGCATGCCGGCTGTCTATTGTTTGATGGTATGCTAAGCACTGCTAATATTCGAAATATATGTTATCTTACCAGAGTTACTCACCTGTGGCCTCTTCCTCAAGCGAAAGAGTCTGCTGTGCTATTCAAACTTCCTGACTGTTACAGGTTGGAGAAGCAGAGGGGGAGATTATGTGCATTTCCTGGAATGTGGTTGCTAAAAGCAGCATATTGTACAAATAGTTGATATTGTTATTGCTCAGTAATTTATGAAGCAAATTATATAATGTGTAGATTAATTTGGCCAAATAGAGTATATACGTTAGGGCTGCACAATGTATCGTTTCAACATCAACATTGCGATGTGCGCATGCAGCATGTGTAATAGTCACATTGCAGGACGTGCGATGTCAAGTAACGCAAATTAAAGATATAATCTCAAAGATTTTCATTTAAATAAACATTTTAAAAAAAAACAAGTTTCAGTCACTATTGCCGAATGATGCAACACAATGGTGATTGAGCCTATGGCCCACCGATGAAAGCCCTTGCGTCACAAACGGCGCACAGTTTGGCTTTTAACAAGGCTTTTAACGCGACAGACTCACTCTTCAACTCACCTGTGTGTGAAGCAGTGTACTGTTTTTTCCAGTGTCTGCCAGCGTTGTGAGTAAACGGTTATTATGCTTCCAAGATAGCGCCGCGGATGGCTGCCTCGATGTGTTGGTGCGCATTGTTTTGTCTTGTTTTGTTTGTTGATTCAGTTTTCTGCTGTGGTACCCAGAGCTCTTTCACCACAGATGAGCTCATGAACATCAGGGGAACAATACCAGCTGATTTATTTCCCACTTTTCTCACGTCATCAGAGGAATTATTGGACATTCTGGTCAAAGGTGCCCTCACCTTTGTACACGCAGTGAAACACTGGAGCACTAGTGCATCTCCGCCAGCGCGGACTTCGCGCACCGTTACCTGGAATATTTCTTTCCAATGTGCATTCACTGTGCAGTAAACTGGAAGAACTTCAGCTACTGGTGGGGAAAAACAGAGACTTTTCTACATCTTCGTTTTATGCTTCACGGAGACGTGGTTGTGTGGACTGATACTGGACTCTGTGCTGCAGCTGGCAGGCTTCCAACTCCTCAGAGCCGATCGGGACACGCAACTTTCCGGCAAAACTAAAGGTGGAGGAATCTGTTTTTACATACACAGTTGCTGATGTAATGACGTGACTGTGATTCCGCAACATTGTTTTCCTGATCTGGAATATTTTTTCATAAACTGCAAACCCTTTCACTCCCCCCGTGAGTTTGCTTCATTCATTCTGGTCGGTGTTTACTTTTCACCGCAGGCCAGCGTGCAGGAGGCACAACAGACGCTCGCCAACCAGATATTGAGTGTGGAGCGGACAAACCCAGACTCCTTAGTTATTGTCCTCGGTGACTTTAACAAAGATAACCTCAGCCATGAACTCCCTAAATACAGACAGTTTATTAAATGCCCGACCAGACAGGACAACATTTTGGATCACTGTTACACTACAGTGGTCAGAGCCTATCACGCCGTCCCCCAAGGTGCACTGGGACACTCTGACCACATCATGGTCCACCTGATTCCTGCATACAGGCGGAAATTAAAGCTCTGTAAAGCTGTTGAGGACATCAAAGCAATGGACCCGTGAAGCCATGGAGGACCTTCGGGTGTGCTTGGACTGTACTGACTGGGATGTTTTCAGGACTGCTACCAACAGTCTGGATGAGTTCACAGTGGCTGTGACGTCATACATCAGCCTCTGTGAGGACAGCTGTGTACCGTCACGCACCACGGTGAGGTACAACAACGACAGGCCGTGGTTCACAGTAAAGCTCAGACGGCTACGGTCGGAAAAAGAGGAAGCGTTTAGGAGTGGGGACAAAGACAGGCTTAAAGAGGCAAAGTACATGTTTAGCAAGGAGGTGAGAAAAGCTAAACAACTGTACTCTGAGAGACTACAACATCAGCTCTCAGGAAACTCTGGCTCCATCTGGAAGGGACTCAGACAGATCACCAGCTGCAAGCCTAAAGCCCCCCCACTCTATTAAGGACTTGCGTCTGGCCAACGACCTGAATGAGTTCTACTGTCGCTTTGATAGACAGTGAGACAGTCTTGACACCATCCCCCATGACTCCATCCACCAGCTCCAGCCCATCAGCTCCACCTCCCTCAACACAGCAGGTGACGTCCTTCTCTATCCTGGAGAGAGACGTTAACAGGATTTTCAAGAGGCAGAACCCCCACAAAGCAGCCGGACCAGACTCTGTCTCTCCATCCACCCTGAAGCACTGTGCTGATCAGCTGTCTCCGGTGTTCACGGACATCTTCAGCACCTCACTGGAGACATGTGCCAGCCTGCTTCAAGTCCTCCACCGTCATCCACGTCCCCAAAAAAACAAGGACCACAGGACTTAACGACCACAGACCCATCGCCCTGACCTCTGTGGTAATGAAGTCTTTTGAGCGCCTTGTGCTGTCACACCTCAAAAACATCAGACCCACGACTGGACCCCCTGCAGTTTGCCTGCAGAGCCAACAGGTCTGTAGACGATGCAGTCAACATGGCCCTCCACTTCATCCTCCAGCACCTGGACTCCACAGGAACATATGCCAGGATCCTGTTTGTGGACTACAGCTCTGCCTTCAACACCATAATCCCGGCTCTGCTACAGGACAAGCTCTCCCAGCTGAACGTCCCAGACTCCACCTGCAGGTGGATCACAGACTTCCTGTCTGACAGGAGGCAGCATGTGAGGCTGGGGAAACATGTCTCGGACTCCCGGACCATCAGCACGGGATCCCCCCCAAGGCTGCGTCCTTTCTCCTATACTCTTCTCCCTATACACCAACAACTGCACCTCCAGTTTGTGGACGACACCACCCTCATTCTGCTCATCTCTGATCAGGATGAGTCCGCCTACAGGACACAAACTGTTAGAGACACTCTCCTCTGGCAGGAGGCAAATATTCTTTATTCTTCAACCGACTTTAAATACTGTGAACTCTTGCACATTCCTACATAAATCTGTACAGTTCTTTCATTTAGATAACAGTCATGTTGTACATATTGTCTATGTCTGTATCTTTATTTTATTTTTTCATATTTTTATTGTCTATTTTTATATATTTTAAGCTATTCTTCTGACTCACAGTACTTGCTGTCATCTTTTCCTGTCTTATATTTTCTACTTACTATGTTTATATGTCATGCACCAATATATCAAGTCAAATTCCTTGTATGTGCAAACCTACTTGGCAATAAATTTGATTCTGATTCTGGCCGAACAAACAAAAGATTGATGACTACAGACGAGGAAACTGAAACTGAAGATAGGTCCAAAAATACACCTGCAATTACCGATTATTGCCATAGGTGCCGTGAAAGACAACGAAATGAAAATCTTTGAGATTACAACTTTAACTCAAACACGTCATGCTACAACTTTTTTGCTGCTTGATAAAAAAAAAAAAGTAACAAGGTTCTCATTTTCCATGACCAGCCTGCAAGAAAAGTCTGTCTGCTATTACATAATTTAGTCCGAGTTAAGTCCGGTGCACTTCATCAGTTTATCAAACAACCAAAGCAGGCCCAGTTGCCTACCACAACCTGAAAATGAGCGCTGTCTGTTTTGGTTTTGGTTTTGGTTTTGATAAACTGATCAAGTACACCCCTTCACCAGAGCACATAGCAAACTGATCGCTGTGCATGCAGAATCTGCGTATCACCTGCCTGTAAACATGCACGCGACGCAGCTATTGTCACAGATGATGTCGCCTGGATGCTAGAGGCAGGTGTTGAGTTACGCAAGGCGGCTTTTGAATGTGTGTATTCCCGTTATCAGTGGCACCTCGGCCTGGTGCTGGTTAAAAGTTAGTGTCTGTTTGTTGCTTGAGTTTGAGAGTTTTACAGTCCTCAGCTGCGCCAGGACAACTGTTTATCTTCCACCTCGCAGATTAAGCATACATTTGAACATCGTTAGAAATGGTAGATTACATGTAAATAACACAACTGCAACACACAAGACCATTTGTAAAGTTTATTAAGAAACGTGTTGTTTTTTCCAAATACTTCTCTCTCCACTTTTCCATGCCGATGTCAGAGTCGCATACGTGAAATTGAGAGTGGAGGACTCCAAGCTAATTAATGGAGGGGCGGCAGAGAGCTGAACCAAGTGTGGTACAAGTAGGAGGGGGCTTTTATTTTGTTAGAAGAGGATAGACTTTTAAAGTACCCAAATGAAAATTATGATTGTTAATTGTATATGTGTACCTGAATAACACACTGCATGTATCTGGTGAAATTTCCAGAATTTTTCATATCGCAATATCGCAAAAAATATCGTGAAGCCCTAATATACAGAAGGGTTTAATTAAAAAAAAAATTAAAGGAAAAACCTGAATAAATGAGTGGAAAAACATAACTTATGTGGCTCTGTTATGCTGTGGGGGGCATTTTGCTGGTTTGGGTCCACTTGTCCCATTAGAGACTTACATTAGAGGTCACTGCAGATCAATACAAAGTTGTTCTGAGTGATCACCTTTATCCTATGATGAAACATTTTTATCCTGATGGGATTCCAGGATGACAATGCCCCCATCCATAGGGTACGAGAGGTCACTGAATGGTTTGATGAGTATGAAAATGATGTGAATCGTATGCTATGGCCTTCGCAGTCACCAACCCAATTGAACACCTATGGAAGATTTTGGAGCAACGTGTTTGACAGCGCTCTCCACCACCATCATCAAAACACCAAATGAGGGAATATCTTTTGGAAGAACAGTGTTCATCCCTCCAGTAGAGTTCCAGAGACTCGTAGAATCAGTGCCAAGGTGCATTGAAGCTGTTCTGGCGGCGCGAGGCAGTCCAACACCTTAATATGACACTATGTTTTTTCCTTTAATTTGTCACCCGTCGTACGTATGTGGTGATCTCCCCCACTGATGGTTTAGTCCACCCTGATTAGTTGATGGGAGGGTATTTAAGGAGGGTTGGGCTAGGTGTTGGGGTTGGCTGTTGTTCTTTGTCACTCTGTTCAGTAAATGCCACGCCAGTGGCCTGTATTATGAAGCAAGTTCAACAAACCCAGGATATCTTTTCATTATCTGGCTTCACTAAGCCTAACAACCGCACTCTCGCTAAGCAGTCACATGATGCTGGTTATCAACTCGGTAAGTCAACCCAGGGGTTCCCAATCTAGCTATGAGTGCATTCACATAAAAGGGTGAATGCTACTAATACGGTGTTTGCAGCATTTGATAAAGAAATAGAAAATAAATATCAAAACACAATTCAAAGCGGTAAGTAGGCTTACTTTCATATGTTATAAGTACAACAAGTACAAGGCTTTAGTGCTTCAATCAGTCTCTGTTGTAGGAGGATATTGTATACAAAAGCACAGTGAAATGGCTTTGACATTGCTGCAAGTGAGCAAAGTAACACAAGGCAATGCATACAGTCTGTGGGACTGTAAGCGCACGACTCCCAACGTGTCGCACTGGCAACATACGGCTCAAGAAACTGACACAGAAAAGTCATTCCCTCTGATGAGAATCTATATCTCATATAAAAAATCATCAGGGAAAGCCAAAGGGCTTTGCCGGTCTCACTCTTGCCCTCCTAAAAGACCCTCCCACGATCCCCGCACCGAGCTCCACAGGATCTTCTACGATTGGTGATGCCACTTTCCAAGAGAATTGATTGGTCAGTCGGCAGTGCTTTTATATACGCATTGATCTCTTATCTTGAACATAACCTGCTTTGGAGCAGGTTAGGTGTGCGGGATAAGTTACTATGGCGATGTACCCCGGCAAGAAGTGAACCACCGTCGTAACCCTGAACACCCAGGGTTAAACCTGAAGTTACCTCTCTAATCCCAAATCCTGCTTCGTAGTACAGGCCTCAGGGCAGAACAGATTTCTGCCTGAGTCTCCTCGCTATCCACATTTAAAGCTCAACTTCACACTTCCCTCTAGTGGTATCTAGTCTTTCAGGTAGTTCAGATTTTGGAGGGTACTGCGGGAGTATGGGGTACTGGGGCTGTTGCTACGAGCCATCCGGTCCTTATATAACCAAAGTGAGAGCTGTGTCCGTATTCTTGGCACAAAGTCAAACACATTCTCAGTGGGTGTAGGCCTCCGCCAGGGTTGTCCCTTGTCACCGATTCTGTTTGTGATTTTCATGGACAGGATCTCAAGGCGCAGACGGGGAGAGGATAGTGTCTGGTTTGGGGACCTCAGAATCGCGTCTCTGCTATTTGCAGATGATGGTGGTTCTGATGGCTTTATCAGACTGTGACCTCCAGCACGCACTGGGGCAGTTTGCATCCGAGTGTGAAGCGGTCAGGATGAAAGTCAGCACCTCCAAGTCTGAGGCCATGGTTCTCTGCCAGAAAAAGGTGGATTTCTCCCTCCGGGTTGGTCAAGCGAAGGAGTTCAAGTATCTTGGGGTCTTGTTCACGAGTGAGGTTAAAATGGAGCGTGAGATCGACAGGCAGATTGGTGCAGCACCTGCAGTAATGCGGGCGTTGTACCAGACCGTCTTGGTGAAGAGGGAGTTGAGCCGGAAGGCAAAGCTCTCGATTTAACAGTCGCTCTACGTCCCAACCCTTACCTATGGTCATGAGCTTTGGGCAGTGACTGAAAGAATGAGATCACGGATACAAGCGGCCGAAATGAGTTTCCTCCGTAGGGTGGCTGGGCTCAGCCTTAGAGATAGGGTAAGGATGGATAGTATATTTGTTTATCCTGTTATCAAACAAGTAGAAACACAGCTTTGGACAGAGGGTATACGGACCATCAGATCCATGGGAAAGAGATGGTAAACTGGTTTAAGGATTTAAAATTCACTCGCCACTCGTGCTGATTAGCGGGGTTCAGCGGAGCCGGGAGGACTTGACGCTCCACCAGAAACATCTCTGAATGCACAGTAGGGCGCAGATTCTACAGATTATTTTATAACATCTTAGTTCTGATAGTAAGTAAGTTAAATCACCTTAATATCTGCATAGGCATAGGCCGCCCAAGTAGAGCCTATGTGTGAGAAACACTGTCACATTCCTGCACAAGCTGTACAGCTCTTTCATTTTAAAAACAGATATTGTACATATTTTATGTAATATTTCTTTATTGTTGATTTTTCAATTTTATTTACGTTTTTTGACTGTTGTAGCACTTGCTTTTTGCTTGTTTTCTATTTTTATTCTCTTACTATGTTTATTGGTATGCACCATGCACCAAGGCAAATTCCTTGTATGTGTAAACCTACTTGGCAAAAAACTCGATAAAGTCGATTCTGATTCTAATTCTAATTCTGACTCTGATATAAATAGAACGTGTGAACTGATTTGACTAAGTTGGACCAAGTCTGTTGCACTGGTACAGTAGGTGTTGAGAGTTGGGAGACATTATCACATAGTGTGTGGTGTTGAAGGATACTCATTGTCTGCCCTCTGATCCAGTTGCTCCCCGGTGTTCTCATGAAGATTTTTTTTAACAGTGTCAGATCATGGTGAGCAAGCGGCAAACTAGTGCAATGTACTGTGAGTGAGAGAGTAGCTATTTTATAATCCACTTCATCCACTCTTGGTGCAGAGCCACAGATCACCTAAAGTCCTCCTCACACTGATGTTTACGCTTATCCGGCTCTCTGAACAGTTTACAGTACAGCTCTCATGTCTCCATCCACCATCTCATCCAAATTTAACATTTTCAAGTGAATTGTGTTCACTAAAGCAATCTCAACTGTTTTAATGTTGTAAGGAAAAAAATTAAGATGGCATTTCCCTCTTATGAGAATCTTCATAACCAGTGAAGATGAATGAAGTGGTTAAGTGCATAGCAGGAAGGGTTTCTTTATGTATGGAGATGAGCAGGATGTCCTGTCAGTCCCTCTGGACATCTCAGATTAAGTGTCTGGTCAGGGTAGTAACCCTCGAGAAATACCACGTCACTCCACTTTTATCCCCATTTCTCAGGAGGAATATAACACTGCTGGGTCTGTCTGTCTGTGTCTCTGCAATGAAAAAATTCCATGTTGATTCTGTTCAAACCTGACGGTACCATTAGGAAAAAGCTGCAAACAGGTGTTTGACATTAAATGTCCTCACAATGTAGTATTCTGTATTATGACTGAGACACTGTCATGTGTAGGGCTCAGTATTCGTTGAAATTTTCTGATAGTGCCAATATGATACCTAAGTTTTGATACCATACGGACAGGTACTTTTTTTCTATACCTTTGAGAAATATAAGCATCTACAAGATCCCTTTTTATTTAGTAAAAGAAGCCAAAGTTCTGAAATGTTAAATGATGTCCTAAACACAAGCTGCTGTACAAGAAGTTTGCCTGAATAAAATAGTGTCTAAAATTGGCAACAGTTGGTGCTAAAGACAGCTTGGTTGTTACCAAGAAAGTACTGCCATTCAATACCCGGCCCTGTTCATGTTATCCTGCCCTTAGCATTGGGGGAACAGAATTCTCTAATTTTGTGATCAGACCAATTTAGGACTGAAAATTAGAATTATTTTCATAGTCAGTTATTCTGTCAACTATTTTTCTGTTTAATTTATTAATCGTTTTATCTATAAAATGTCAGAAACTTGAAACATACTTGAGTATTATTAAGTAATGTTATTACCACTATGTAATGTATAAATAAATGCAAGCCAAGTTTACTTGAAGTTGACTGTTCTCTGACTGAGTGGTTTGAATCCTGGGAGGGCCTCAGCAACAATCAACTGCATTTGTAATAATGATTGGTACAAATGTATCTTGTTTGATAGATTACAAATACAGGCCTATAGTTTAATTTATAGAAAATATATATTGCATATACAGTATTTTGTAATAAGATATTGTCCTCAAATAATTCAGCCCTACTTTTTAGTTTCTTTTGATTGTTTGTTTGTTTTTTTTACAGAAATGCACAGTGCATGTCTGAAATTGACTTTTGTTTCTGCTTCATTATTTAAAGTTGTAATCTCGAAGATTTTCATTTCGTTGTCTTTCACAGCACCTGTGGCGATAATTGTTAATTGCAGGTGTGTTTTTGGACCTCATTTAAGTTTCAGTTTCATCGTTTGTAGTCATCGATCTTTGTTTTTTCAGCCATAACAACTGTTTACTCACAGCGCTAGCAGACACCGGAAACAACAGTATGCGGCTTCACACACAGGTGATTTGAAGAGCGAGTCTGTTGCCTTGTTAAAAGCCTAACTCTGCGCCACTCATGATTTTTCTGGGAAAGTCCCTCCCGACACCTCGGTCGTAATACTGCAAATGCAAGGGCTTTCATCAGTGGGCCATAGGCTCAATCACCATTGTGTTGCCTCATTCGACGATAGATAGTGACTTAACAGGCGTTTATTTAAATGAAAATCTTCGAGATTATATCTTTAAAGTTCAAATGGACTGCATTAATTCTGGTGATTTGTTTTCCTGCTCTGATTTCAGGATAATGGCTTAAGGATAACATCCAAGGAGTTACATTCCCTCAACCCAAAGTGACCCCCCTTTCACCTTCTTTTACTTTCATCTGCACTTTTGCAACATCCCCTTGCTGAACTTCTGAGAGACCTGTCTCAGCTCAGTGCCCTGTCTCTATGGATTTTCATGGAATGCAGGCATGCCACAGTAGGATCATGTAAATTAATTTTAAATTGGACAACCCTCCTTATCAAAATACAGTATGACTCAAATTTGAAGTAATTACAATGTGACGGATATCAACTTCCTGCCAATCTGAGATTGCCACCTCGGTCTGTAGGATTCTCACTCTGGTTCTATTACTTGTTCCCTACCTGCAGCCTTCTCCATTACCCCATCCCTTTTCTAGTGTCGCTGGGCCATGGTTCGAAAGAAAGGTTCACTTATACTATGCAGTGCTTTCCTGTTTGTCGCCTGGAATGCTTTGCTTCTACTTTATCTTTGGGGTCGCCCTCCCATTGGCCGCCTTGGAGAAGGTGGTGGAGCCGAACCCGGAGGAAAGGAGGAGTGGGGCATGGGCAGAGGGAAAGGAGGCCAGGTCAACTTGGCCGGGGAGGTGATCCGGCTGGCAGAGGAGGTTGAAATTCAGCTTGAGACCCAGAAAAAGCTACTGAAGCAGATTGAAAGTCACAGGGCAGTGTGGGCTCGGCAGAAAGACGTTGGGAAAAGAGAAACGGATGATACAAAAGTAGTCAAAGAAGTGGTTGTCCACCAGCCACCGAAGCCTCCACTTCCTCTCAAAGACGGTGTGGACAGGGACCAAACTGAAGTAAAACATACACAGAAGCCTGTTAATACAGTAGCTTCAGACTCTAAGTTAGAACAGCACCAGGCCATTGAAATACAGGAAGAGATTGTTAAGAACAATAAATTGGGAACTTCTGTTGCCAGTGCAGAAGTTGTCATTCCCATTCTAGTTATTGCTTGTGACAGAGTGACGGTAAAACGGAGCCTCGACAGACTGATACAGTACCGCCCTTCTCCAGAACTATATCCAATCATCGTCAGCCAGGACTGTGGCCACGCTGAGACAGCTCGTGTGATTGGCTCATATGGAGATCAAGTGACCCACATAAGCCAACCGGACCTGTCGGACATCAGAGTGCGGCCAGAGCACAGGAAGTTCCAGGGCTACTACAAAATCGCCAGACATTACCGCTGGGCACTCAACCAAGTGTTCAACACGTTCTCCCAGTCTACTGTGGTCATAGTGGAGGATGACCTGGAGGTGAGTGCTGTCAGACTTCTGCCTTATTCATATTGTCACACATTACAGTAGGCATTATCATCTGTGTTGGCTCGCTTTTCTGGGGGGCATTTTGCCTTTATTGGATAGTTCGACAATAGACATAAGAGAGGTATGTATAGTGTGTCCAGTGGTTGTTACAGGCAGTGGTTGTTACAGGCATCGATAAACGATGCATCACTACGATGTCTGCAGTGGAGTTTCACTGCCAGCCATCCTCAAGTTTAGCAGAGAGAAGTAGAGAAGTCAAAAAAGAGGAAGAGGCAGATAGCGAAGCAGCGACAACAAGCACTGTACTCTTGGTAAACTTCAAAAGACAGGGAAATTTATTAGGGCTACAACTGTCTGTTGCCATCTGGATCAGTTTTGGATCTGTCACTTTTTCATCCCGCTTTATTTTGCAGGCCTGAATGTAATCATGTCAGTATGCATACTAAATTGATTTAAGAGTGTAGTGTTGACAGACACCACTGTCCCACAGTGGAGTGTACAAAGAAAAATTGAGAAGCTGCCTGTAGCTGGGAAAAAAATAAACCAAAATGCTGACAGTGGTTAGACAGCTGTAGAACATCTTTATCTAGTCTTAAGCATTAGAATGGTAAATGTTAATTGGACTGCATTTATATTTCTACCTTAGCGGACCATGCGCTTTACAACTTTGCCCCTCATTATCCCATTCACACACACACTCACATACCACAGCGTGTGAGAAATTGGCAGTAGCTTGTTAAAGCCACATTTTGATAGATTTCTGTTGGTGCACATCTTATATCATTTCCAAAAATCCAGTGGGTGTTTCTTGAGGGTCTTGAGTTCAAAACTAGAAGAGGCAAGGACTGCATGGGCGTCTCCCTGGTGGCGATATAGATGCACGGGAGTTACATGCTCAACTATTTCTTGATGTACAGCAGTGTATCTATCTACCCAGTACTTCTGTGCAGTGTCTCTGGCTATAGTGGGAATTGCCAGATACAGTCTCACTGACTGTTTTGGTTTTGGTTTTTGCAAGCATGATGGTACCAAACCTGGCAAAAACACTGTGATGATAAAACTCTGTAAAGCTGCACACAGTCACTGTACTTGACTGTTGTTTGTCAAGAAATAGTTTCAGCATGTTACTCTATGGGATGAATATAATGTCATATTAAAATTATAAAGGTTGAAACTCAGTTTCAATCTTGAAAAACCTTTTTTATTAGATTTCAAGCTTTCAAACACTAAGTTTTGAAGGCTTGCATAATGTTTTGATGGGCTGAAAAAAAAAATTCAAATCTCTGCAAACATTATTTTGTATTTGAATTTTCCTTCCTTCCAATCACATGGGATGGAATTAACAGACCAGCATAACCGTGCATCCTGTTTGCGTATCCTGTTCACGTCAGTCATCAGCGGAGCAGTCTGTCAATCCCACCTAACCCGATTAATACGACATGTGATTGGACTGTAAAGCTTTTTTTCAAAACGTATGTGCACCAGTTTTCAGATCACCATTTGCACCTGGAAAACAAAGTAATACACTGGGAGAACAATGACAAATTTGTAAATGCGTTGGGGAAATACTGTAAAAAGAGTGCTGCAGTTGTGAAGAAGGAAAACTCAAATACAAAATAATGTTTGCAGAGATTTTAAATTTTGCAAGCCTTATGCAAGCCTTCAGAACTTAGTTTCAATCTTGCAAAACCTTTTTTTACCTTGTTTTTCTTTTTTTTTTTACCTTTTAGCATTATATTCATCCCATATTACTCCTCCCAAAACCACAAATCGCCATACATTTCTGTTTGTGTACAGATAAAATACACTAAAAACATGTTAATCATTGAGCTTTATAGGTGTTCATATGTGCCTTACAAACACATAAGTCTGTCACTGAGTCACTGAGTGAGTGATGAAGTTCCACGATTTGTCGGTTGAGTGTTGGAGTTTCCCCATTGGCCGTTGCTCTTTCAAAATGAATAGGTGGGCACGTACCGTAACACTATGAGTACAGGCGCAGCCCACTAAAGCTACTGCTAGTGGGTTTATCCCTCGCTCATGCAGCACTTAAGACTTTTAGTCCCACTTACTACGTGGGTCTCACCTCGGTCTCACCTTGTTGTGCATAACATGAACTGAGCCCGGACAATCAGCTCCCAACCAGCTTTTTCTTCAGCTAGTTAAAGGAACCGGAGTTATGGTACATAACTGAGCTATCGCTAGTGGGATAAGGGCAAAGTGGGATCTTGGATTATACTCCACTGGGTCTGTCCAGTACCCACAAGCACAAACACAGACGCACTTCACGTGAAACAATAACCAGTCCACACTCTGTCAGTGCGTCACAGCGCAGTGGCACATCACAATCCGTCATATGCGCACAGATGGCACAGAGACGGCACAATACCTGACATTATGTGTGTATTGTTGTTATTAGATCGTACTGTGTTTACAGTCATCATGTGATAGTTAGCTGCGCCAGGCCATTCTCCCAGATACACAAGTTGACAGAGAATGTAAGCAGAAAACCTGTCCCCTCCGCACGCGAGCATGTGAGAGAGAGAAATTTAACCAATAACCCACTTGGTGAAAATTAATCTTCCAAAGGCTAGGCTGCCCCATCCTTCCTAAGGTGTTGGACTGAAGGTTAAAATTAGATTTATTTTATCATTTATAAAATATTTATTTATTAATAAACCTTTCATGAAGGATGGGGTAGCTGAGCCTTTGGAAGATTAATATCCATTTGGTTAGTATTATCTTACAGCATATTATCTCCTTTTTTGTAGGCATTACAAAATAAATTAATGCATTTTCTCACAAATAAATGTATTGTTCAATCATCCACCATAGTGGTCTCTGTGGTCTGCCAGGTCATTTGCTATTTCTGAGTTTAACAATGGCTTCTTGCTTCTTCCAGATATACCAAGTAGGTTATGTTGACAGACCAAACATTTTGCCCATGTCTGTGATCTAATGTTTTAATCCTTAATATAATTGATGCAACTGTGCTTTACTTTTAATGACTCCTTATTTCCCTTAAATTCATGTTGAGAGGAGCAGAGGAATTGATGCATAAAAAGCACAAATTGGTGCATATGGCTTGATTTGTGCCCTCTGGGCATGGGGCTGCTGGCTAAATGTCCCTTATTTTTCCACATCGGAGGTGGCGACCCTATATGCTACCTCAGTACACTTTAAGAACAAATATTACTGGGACCACTACAGAAAATTGCAGATGAACATTTAATATCCAGGAATTCACATTATGAACATGACCACTAACTATGCCTGTAACAATTTGGCCACAGAATAGCACATTGACCACACAGTCCAGCCATATACTAGGTTTCCACCTGGTCTTGTTGTACTTTGGACAGAGATTTAAAGTAGCTTTAAAGTTAGCAAAGCCATTTGTATCCACATATTGACAATATAATATGTATTCATTCTCTTTGTTCCATTCCATTCTTCATTGAAGCTGTATGATGTTTTACACTGAGTGAAAGATTCAAGCAAGACCCCAAGTTTTTATGGCCATTTCACATGCATTCATTTGTGCACATTTCCATAGAATAGAGCCATATTTGGTAACTTTGGGATCTCCAGCAGATTTGAAACAATAAAGTTAAAGTCTGAGGGTTTAAACCATGCCTGTAGACACAACATGAGTTTGTAATTATGCTCCCGCTGGTAGGTCTGGCACATTTGAAGGGGTTAGTTTAGGCTTGTGCTGATTGGCAATTGGATCGTATATCGACGATTGAAGGGATGATCGACGATTGGTTTGTCCTACTCTGATATTAAGGCGATTTTAATTAACTCAGAACTAAGATGGTATAAAAATAATCTGTAGAATCTGTGCCCTGCTGTGCATTTAGAGATGTTTCTGGTGGAGTGGCATGTCTGCCCGCTGAGCCCCGTTAATCAGCACAAGTGACGAGTGAATTTTAAATCCTTCATTACAAACCAGTTTGCCATCTCTTTTCCATGGATTACCATGGACACCCCACATATCCGTTCTCCATATGCCTGCTTACCAACACTTTGCTCTGCGCTCCATAAGAGTAGTTAACGTTATGGATATGATTTGGATTGTGATATATTTTGATATATTTTATATTTAATATAATATTCTTTCATATTTTTATTGTCTGTTTTCATATCTTATGATAATCATGTTAAACGAAAAATGATGCTGTGATATTGTCGCACTAAGCACAGACACACGGAAAAAGGGAGCCGTTGTTTGAATAGAGGAGACATTGCCATTAAATAGATTTTTTTAATGTTATAAAGAAAATGTTCACACTCTTTTATAAATCACCTCATAGCCTGGCGATCTCGAGTAACCACGATTGGATGATATGAAAATAAAAACGATCGCCCAATCCTGGGTTAGATAGCATTTCCATGGTAAAAGTGTAATTACATGTAGCTTACATTTGTCTCAAGTATTCATCACTGAAGACTGTTTCCTCAAAATATGTCAAAATGGCAGCAGCTCATTCGGAGCCCAGACTGGTTTCCAGTCAGAGCTATTGTATAGCTTGTATATCATATATAAGTATGTATGGCAGTGTGTGTGTATGTTTTGTATCACAGCAGAAACAATTACTGATGCGTGAACAAAGAATATCATATTTTCTGAATGGACAGCTGTAATCCCAATTTGCTGTTGAAATTAGCACATTGAAAGGATCATTGGATTATATGTGCTGTCACTGAATAGAGAAGTTGTCAATGAACTGGTAAAACTCCTCTGTTCAGCTGCTAGAAGTAGATAAAAAACACCAGACAACATTTGGCTAAAAAGTGCCTCAACAGCAGGGACTTTCAGGGATATTATGTCAAATTCAAAGTAACTTTGACTCCAACCAGAAGCTAGAGGAAGAAACTGTGCCCTGTAATGCGTCAATTATTTTGCCAGTGAGCAGGGAAAATCAGGGCTTACTTATGTAACTGTTCTCCACTGGTTTCCTCTTTTTTTACTACTGACAACTCAGGGACTAACTCACCCTCTTTGTTTTGGCTAATCTCTCTTTAAGTTGACAGACCTACCAGTGGACCCATGGTATTATATCGTATTATATTCAAATCCACAAAATTTAAATTTTGCATTTTTGCCCTTTTTGATAGCCAACAGTGGAGAGAAGACTTTTCAATCACACAGTCAATGGCTTAAACCCCTATTCCACTAGGATGCCCCATAAAAATGTATTTTAAAAACCGTTGTTTGGGGGGGCGCTTTTTCCTTCTCTGACCCAAGGGTCTACAGATGGGTAAATGTGCTTTGTTACTTTCCACCATTGTAATCTGTGCAATCTAGCGACAATTACCTAAGTATTGTATTTAAGTACAATTATGAGGTACTTGCACTTTATGTGAATATTTCCATTTTATGCTACCTTATAAATCTACTCCACCACATTTAAGGGGGAAATATTGAATTTTTACTCCGCTATATTTATTTGACAGTTGTAGTCACCAGTTAATTTTCAGATTAAGATTTTACATTAAAAAGATATGATAAGCTTATAAAATACAATGCATTGTTCGACATTAAACCAGCAGTGTGTCTCCTTACAAAAGTTGTGTGTGTGTAGTTGGGGCTTTTTGTCACATTTCAGATGTCTATGATTTGCTAGCAGTTCCACTAAAGAGATATTTCCCCTCTAAACGTCTCACATGGTTTCATTTCAATAACTGTTGTAATATGTCACAAAGTTTTAAAAAATACATACAATTTGTGTAGCAGAACTTTGTTTTTTTATTCTCTCCTAACCCATTAATCATTTCATGACCCCTCAGATTTATCTTGTGATCTTTTGGAGGGGCCTGACTCCTAGTTTGGAAACCACTCAACTAAACTAAAGTTGCTCATCCTTGAGCAGCTACAACAGCTGCAACGTGCTACGACACGATGCATCAGTATTAACAATCTAATAATGTAATATATATTAATGTATTAGTCACAAGGACATTTTTCTGCAGAGTGAGTTATTTTATTTTGATACTTTCAGTACATTTAGCTGATAATACTGCTGTATTTCTACTTAATTAGATTTTAAATGCAGGACTTTCACTTGTAACGGAGTATTTTTTACATCAGTGTATTGGCACTTTTACTTAAGTAAAGGATCTAGGGCATAGAGCTATAGTGGAGGCTACACATGACTAGGTGGAAAAATGTGGATTGAAACTAAAGTTGAATTTTCAAGGCAGACATTTTGACTTGTCGAACACTAATAACAGTAGTTGCTGTACTTCAGTAATTGTTGAAACAGAGCCATCATTAATGTTTTTAGTTCCAAGTCAAAATGTCTGCCATGTGAAGCGAGAGTGCTCTGATGCTAGCAAGAATATCAAGATTAGCAAGATCTGTTCAGATAGCAAAAGAAACAAAATGCTTGTTTGGGTTTTTTCCCCTTTGGAACAGTATTTGTCCGAAGTCCTAATAATAAAAACTGAGTTAAGCGAATGGATGCTTCTGTTTACCTATCCAAAAGTAATTTTTAAATGCTTCAAGCAAAACAATTCTAGACATTTTAAAAGATAATTCCAGTTCATCATAACTTGGGTTTTGTTTTTGTAGTTTTGTCCATCATTTCCATCAGTAATAACATTGTAGCTTAGCTGGGAACATGATGACATCACTAAAAAGAAGTCTGATGGGTCAAGAAACACAAGCAGCCATACGATCTGACAGGTTGGAAACAAAGCTCCATATTACTCAAGAAAAAAACAATACAATTATTACCCAAACTGTCTTTTGTAAACATCCATCACAGTTTGCAGACCAACTTCCTGCTTCAACTTTGATCTAGTGTACTTACCGTTATTGTTGTGCACGTTGCTGTGTTCCCAGATATCAGCAATAGCTTGGTGAGTACAATATTATAATTACTAGTAGAAATGATGGGTAAAACTATGAAAATAAGATCCATATTGTAATAAAGCAGAATTATTCTTTAAAGGAGTATAGCAGAGACATATGAATTAAAGGTTTTTAAATGATCAGCCCAAACCAACAACTAAGAGTTGAAGTTGTTGCTTTTCTCTTCATTGCTGTTGAATTGACATCTATGAACTGACCTTTTAATGATTCTTGATCTGTTTGGACTGTATCTCTGAAGCAGTACCATCTCACTACTGTGTATTCCCCTCCTCTCATTTAGGTGGCACCGGACTTCTTTGAGTATTTCCGAGCCCTGTACCCAATCTTGCGCTCTGACCCTACCCTGTGGTGTGTTTCTGCCTGGAATGATAATGGCAGAGACGCCTTGGTGGATCCATCCAAAGCCGAGCTCCTGTATAGAACAGACTTCTTCCCTGGTCTGGGTTGGATGCTGCTAAAGGAGATGTGGGATGAACTGGAACTCAAATGGCCCTTGGCCTTTTGGGATGACTGGATGCGTCAACCGGAGCAGCGCAAGGACCGCTCCTGCATCCGGCCGGAAATCTCCCGGACTATCACCTTTGGCCGGAAAGGAGTCAGTTTAGGTCAATTCTTTGACCAGTACCTTCGCTATATTAAGCTAAACACTGAATTTGTGCCTTTTACCAAACAGGATTTGTCTTATTTGCTAAAAGAGAAGTATGATGAAAAGTTTATCAAAGAGGTATACAGCGCCCCACTGGTGAAGATTGAAGACCTGCAACAAGGGGGCAACTTAAGAGGCTCTGGACCATACAGGGTGCAGTACTCCAGCCGGGACAGTTTTAAAGTCTTTGCTCGAAATCTGGGAGTCATGGACGACTTGAAATCTGGAGTACCTCGTACAGGTTACAGAGGCGTAGTCAGTTTCCTGTACCGGGGTCGAAGGGTGTTCTTGGCTCCACCAGAGGGCTGGACACATTATGACATCAGCTGGAGCTGAGAGACTGATCCAGACTGTACAATGTGAATGGTGTTGTAGAGGGGAGAAAGCCTTACTCAGAGCAACGCCCTCTCAGACCAAAGAATATCAGCAGATGCAGTGGTTCATGAAGGAATTAAAGCAGCACAGATGGGGCTACACATCAGTGGAGTTTGGAGATCAAGTGTTGACCTAGGCCTGTTTGTTAGGGGGGCTTCTAAAATAGGGTGCTCATTCATGATCAGCTGTTCAGTGGCCACACAGACTTCACAAAGAGTTAAAACTTTAGGAAAGGAAAATTCCACCCTTAAACACTGTTTCAAAACAGCTATTGGCAATGTGCCTTGCTTTCTGGGCCCATTTTGTCTGGTGTATTTTATATTCCTGTGAATAACTGGCCAAATGTAGACTTAACATCACATTCAGATGTTTGCAGCCGCTGTAAATGGAGTTTGGTAGCAGAAAATAATTTCAATTGTCAACAGGACGAGCATGTTTCAGTGTTGTTGAAACACATGCAGAGTGATCATCTGTAGAACTTGGGAGAGGACAGTGGTATGTAATCTTGGGTCATCGTTTTTTACATTTACTGAAGGTTTGCATATATATAGAGACACACACACACACACACACACACACACACACACACACACACACACA
>NTHP01000572.1:124953-135585 GCA_003416845.1 Oplegnathus fasciatus | reverse complement strand
AAAAAAAAAAACCCTGCTAATTTCTTCTGTAATGCCATGAGCCATTTCATGAGGATTTTTTTGTGTTATTTGCTTTGGTGTTTTTTGAGGGGCAGTAAACACTGTTTAAATAATTGTGCTGCTATCAAAGCGTGTTCTCCACTTTGGAGAAGTGTGTGTAAAAGCCCCAGAAACAGGCTGTGATCCAGCTTCTATCAGTCATCCTACAAGCTGTCTGAGTTCACTGTATTTGTTTGGGGTTATTTGTCTTAATTTGTTTTTCCCTCCTACAATGGATTAGTGTGTTCCAAATTAAAGCTCAGAGAAGACCCTGTGTGTTATTTACAGATTCCAGTATCAGTACTTTGAATTATTTTTCTAATGGCACTACAAAGGCTTGCTGGAATCAGCAGTATCTTGCAGTAAGGGGCTGAGGGCTCCGAGGTCCTGTTCATTATTATTCTATATTTTTAGTGAGTTATACCGGAGAGACATTTTTGTATCTGTATGTGGCTCAGTAGAGACAATTTTCCAGCAGTGGGAGGCTGACAGTGCTGAACATACAGAGCAGCAGGCTTTGATATCATAATGAGGAATTTAGTCTCCTGGGCCCATATTTATCAAACTGCAATGTTGGTCTTCAGTGAAAGATACAATTAAAAATTCTTCACTTTTATTCCTACTCTCTAACTTGTGAAAAGTGATTTATCATATTTCTTTTGACTTAAAAGTAAGTAAGACTCTTCATGCTGAACTGCAATAAAAGTTGGATAAGAGGAGCCTGTTAGGGTCCTAGACAAGGCTGAACCTTCAGGGGCCCCAAGGATTCTAGGTTCACCATCAGTTTGTAGTAATATAATTAATTGCAATTGCAGTTCTTTGTTGATACCATATGAGTCACTAATATAAACTGAAAAGACAGGGGACTTAATTTAAATGATAGGGATATTGTTAGCTAATCTTGAGGTCCTTAGAGGGCCCCTGTGTTAAGACTAGTTAAAGGCCTTTATTATTTTAGTTTATGTTGATGTGCATTTTACCAAATAATTTGTCCTTAATCAAGTTACCACAAGCTAATTACTAACTAATACATGCACAATGAACAGAGAGTGGGAGTAACAAGGAGGGTGGGCAACAGGAGCTAAGCTGTAAGCTGTTCTCTGCATACACACATTTGATTAGATGTTATAACACTTTTTGCACGGTGCACTTTTTTTTCTGGTGTAAACCAGAAAAAAAACTGGAATTAATTTTATTTGTAATCTCATTTCATGCATCTTTTGTCTGTGTTCATCAATGTGATTCTATATTCCTTGGTTTTATGTTTTCTTCCTCCCTGCTACACTTAACAACACTACACGTCTTATTATTTCAAAACAAGAATAAAAATTATTTCCATTTCCTAAAGAAAATCATAAAGGCTTTTGCAGAATCACTGAGAAAGTGTAAGGAATGTAAGGATTTTTTTGACTTAAAAATGGAACTTAAATTAAATCCTCGTAGGAAAGTGTTGATAAATGTGTTTTTATAACTTTTAGTAAATATTTTTTAACACTACCAAGTTGGCTCTTTAGAGCATTCTTAAGTGTAAAGAAGTTTGAGACATATGGGCTAAGACATGGGCTCATAGCTGAATCTGGGGTACCAAAGAGGTAAATCTACAGCCCATTATAGTTCCTGAGCTTAAAGGTGTAGATTCTGGAGAAAGCTTGTAGATATTTGAACTCAACAGGTAAACAAATACACTCCTCTCTTCAGTGCTCCTTCAAACTTGCGTGAGTAACTCACAGCATCAGTTTGTCCTGTGCACAAGCACGAGTTGTGACATACCAAAGTGTTTAGTGGAAACGCGGCTAAAGCGTTGGTATTTGACGACCTGAGTTGGTGCCTCTACCTGAGCCGCTCTGTTTGTTTCCCGTTTACAGAGCCAGGGCTGTGTATGAACACCGGACTTTTTTGTCAGCGCACACACAGAATGGAAAGCTAACGGACTGTGAGGAGATATTCACTGAATTTGACAAAAACTGTTTTGGATTAGAATCGTAGACTACATCTCTAAAGCCAAGGAGTGTGGTGATGCCAGTTCAGACAGTGAAGTCAACTTCTGAAATTTGGTCTTAAAGCTACAGTATGGAACTTGTCTTAACATTAAACACAACTCCAACAAATAAATCGCATTTGTACTATACTACCAGACTGTGAGGCTGCGACTGATTCCTTGCTCACCTGACACTACCTTTTCAATAAACTGGGGTTTTCATGGTTTGTAAACTATTTGCTAGGGGTGTGTGACTGAGTGGCTAGCTCAACATAAGGCAAGTCACTAAAGAGCAGTGAACTCACTGCAACAGCAATGGAGGTAGTAAGAACAAGAGTATAGATAAATATTAAAAAAACAAACAGGATTTTTAACTGCAGATTAGATGCTTTCTCTGTCACTTCTTTGATATCTCTGACTCAGGCTAAATTTTGTTTGTTGGGGTGGGAACCTGACAATATACTCCCTGCCTCAAGTTGCAAAAGTTGCATATTGTAGCTTTAAGTCAGGGTGAACTAAAGTAATGCAGCATGTTTACAGGCTGCGTCAGAGGCACAGCATTGGCCAGTCACAGCAGTAAATGGCTATGACACGACAGCACAATGGGCAGATGTTTCCCCACATTCCCCATGCACTGAAGGGGCTGCTTGGAGTAAAACTTCTTTCTTGCTTGTAACTTGGATTCATGGAGGTCGCAGAGTAACATGGACTCTGTTACCCGCTGGTCCAGCAGGTGTGGCACAACAGGGGGAGCAGTAGTGGAGGTGTGGAGGGAGCAAGAGGAGGCATGGTAGATGAAGGTGAGGAGGCGTATTTACATCTTGCATGAACTTTCTGCAGACTGGTCGGATCTCTTTACTCAGGGTGGCGCTGAACATCATGACCTGCTTCTCATGGGGAGTCGTACGGAAAATCTCCTGTACATCTCTGCGCATGTCTAAAAAAGACAACATTAACTCACATCAGTATTCACACAGTCATACAAAGTGATCTTGTGACAGTGAATACGGAATTAAAAAAATATGAATTCAAGGAAAACTTTATACTTTTATATTCTATAACTTTATATCAGTTAGTTCAGTTTATTTATAGCTATTTTAATTTTATGGTGTATCTTCCCTCCCCAAACCTGCCTTGCTTCTTCTAATTCCATTTGTGACATAATACATTTCCTAGAATGCCTTTAAAAAAACACAAAAAAAACAGGACAGATGTGGACTTGCTTTAAAGAAATAGTTCAGCATTTTGGAAAATACGCTTAATTTCTTTCTTTCCAATGCAATTATATTAATCATTTCGTCTCACTCTCGGAAAGAAAGCAAGTACACATACACATACCTATGTTTAATATCAACATTAGTCTTTTAAATTAAAGGAGGCTATAGAGGCAAACAAACAGCTTGAAAGGTGATAATGTAGCTGTGTGTTAGATGCAGTATATATCAAGTGTCAACATTACCACCCACTAAACATGGGCCAATAACCTAGGATTACGATTGTTATCGTGCTTCCAATAATAATAATGGTAGTCTAACAAAAGAATTCAAAATGCTGTGTAAACTACTGCATTAATGTACTAACACAACTAAAAATCACGTAGTTTCAACAATGGAGACCTAATACTTGATGGTAGGGAATAATGTTCAAAATAAACCTAACTCAAAAGTCCTTTACATTGGTTGGTTTTGTGGAGCCGACTCATGATCTTCATAGGTTCAAAGGGTTTGCTTAGTTGAAAACTGATCACAATATTTATTATAGCCTGACCGATACTGGATTTTTGAGGCTGATAGTGATATTGTTATGAGGAGTTTCAAAAACAGATAGATATATACTGAGCAGGACATTTTACAGTGTAAAAATCTACTTGTCAGAGCTCTCTAGTGGACAAACTATACAATTGTATGGAGATCTGTCTCAATATTATTTGTGTGAACAGATCAACAATCCGTGTGTAAATGTGTAATCTGTAAATATAAAACACCTTCCACAAATACAAATAAAAGATTTGTAAACTCCCAAAATTATTTTGCTAAAATAAAACAGATCTGCAAATACACAAACAAATTCCACAAATAAAAAAAATATCTGTGAATACATTAAATGAATTTACAAATAAATGAAAAGCATTTGTGACTATCTTCCTAACATTTACAACTTTCAAACAGGCATTTGTGAATCCAGTTTTTATTGAATTGAATCGAAAAGGTGTTTGTGGATTTGCATTTTACACACACAGAGTTTTGAGACAAACTTTCCGCAAGTACGAATGAAAATCCACTCGTATTACTCAGCCATTTTCAGATAGCACGTGATCGCCTGCTGAAGACGTCATTTCTGCATTTCAAAGTAAGAGCATGCAGTCTTTCTATGAGCTGTTTTTTTTTTAAATAATCAGAGATAAGTAACGTACATTAAATATTTTTTTATGTTAATGTGACACAGTGAGTATTAGTGTGTGTTTACATGTATATTATCTAGCACACACTTTTGTATACATTTCTGTTTGAGTGTGAAAGGCACGAGGATGCTTGTGGGCAACTTTCAGGTCCCTAAAGTGGTGGGCTTGCGCTGCTTCTTCAGTTGGCAGTTATCTAGTTAGCCACTGAGGGCCAGCCAACTCATCCTTAATATTTTTCATTCATTCTTTCAGGTGGGTAAAAGTGACAAAGCACTTGACATCTTATTAGTATTGTACCCTTATTAATGTAGTTGTAATGTCTCTGTGGTGCTTTTTGACTTTTAACCACCTTTTTCCAGTTCTTGTTGACTTTATGTTTATTATTGAGGTCGTAGTGGGTGGTGTTGTACTGGAGGGCATTATATTGAAAGGTGGTTTTAATATTCTGCCTCTCTCATGTAAATGGGGTGAACAAAATATTAAAACCGCCTTTCAATATGATGCACTCCAGTACAACAACACCACCCCACTATCAAAAATAAACATAAAGTAGAATTATTACCTTTCTGACAGTGTCAACAAAAACTGAAAATATAAGTTTCGTATAAGTAGAATTCTTGGCAGAGCTGTTGTATTGGATCACATTAGATTATACAGGTGTACTTAATGAAGTGGCCGGTCGGTGTATATACTGTATATAGTATATATTATAGGAATTAGGGATCGTGATAGTCATTAATTTATAAAAAATAGAATAATTTATGCGACTAATTATATTTTCCCTTATTTTTACTGGCGCCTGGTGGTGACGCGTCACTACCAGGCGCCGGTGCGTCACTGGAACGTGCCGTTTGCATCGGCGTGTGTAACTCTTTTCCGCACGAGGCCAGTATAGCATTTGTTACAGCACTGTGAGATGGGCTAGATACCACGGTACAATAAGGAGAAACATGCAAAGACTACTACAGCTGTCAAAAAGTTCTGTGTGGAACTCCTTCAAATAAAGAAAAGGAGGTGCAGTGCAAACTCTGCCAGGTAAAGCTAGCATATCACAAGTCAACAACAACTATGCACAATCATTTGAGATCGAAGCACCCAGCAGAAGGTGGGCACCCATCCACAGATCAACAATCAATGGCTAGCTTTGTCACCAGACGAAGTAAGTTTGATGGTAGACGTGCAGAGCAAACAACGGCCCTCATCTCAAAGATGAAAGCTAAAGACATGCTTCCCATCAGCTTCGTCGAAGGTGAGGGTTTTCGAAGTTTGATGGCATTTGTTGAGCTCGAGTTTACAGTCCCATCAAGAAAATCCATTACCACAAAACTGGAGAAACTATATGATGATAATGCAAGTGAGCTGCGCACTAGGTTGGCAAATGTTGAAAAACTGTCTCTGACCACAGATGCATGGACAGCACTTACAACTGAATCATATGTAACGGTCACCTGTCATTACATACTCAACCGGGAAATACAGAGTGCTGTTCTGCAGACCAAAGCAATGCCAGAGCAGCATATACTGCTGAAAACCTGGCAAATGTGCTTTCCATCGCTACTGAACACTGGGGACTAAACGGAAAAGTCACAGCATGCGTACATGGCAACGCCTGGAATGGGACTCTCAGCCTTGTTTTGCACATTCACTCCCACTCGCTATTAACAACGGATTCAAGCTTAAACACATAAACCATGTGGTTGCATCTGCAAGTCGCCTGGTTTCTCATTTCCATCACAGTACAACCGCAACACAAGCGTTGAAACAAAAGCAACAACTTCAGAGCTTGCCTGAGCACAAATTGGTGCAGTACTGTCGAACAAGGTGGAATTCTATTCATGACATGTTCCAGCGACTACCTGAGAAAAGATGGGCAATATCTACAGTCTTGTCAAACAGAGTGTTCACCAAACTACCAGATGCACAAACCCTCGAATTGACTGATGATAGCTGGGGCGTTATAGAGGAGCTCATACCAGTGCTTCACAATCACTGAAATGTGCTACTACTGCGTTATGTGGAGAATCCAGAGTATCCATCTCCATGGTTAACCCGGTTACAGCAACTCTTCTGTCAAAACACCTTGTAGAAACCCAGGGAGAGTCACCCAAAGTGTCTCAATTCAAGCACACTGTGTCTGCTTCACTAGAGTAGCGACTTGCACCTGCAGATGTCGGCAGCGCCCACAAGGTTGCATACATCGCATCCTTCCTGGATCTGAGGCACAAACACCTGAGGTTCACAACTGATGAAGTTAAACTTGCTGTGCAGGCAAAGGTGTGTGATCTCCTCTCGAGCAGCTCCGAGAGCATGGAAGAGATGGTCGCAGTTGAATCAGACGAAACTGAGCAGTTGGCCAAAAAAAACATGAAGTGATGCTGTGTCTGCCATCACACTTCTGTTTGGTGAGGATTACAACGTGGAAACAACCGACACAAATTCTGAGGTTAACCAGTACCACCAGGACAAGTGCCCACCCCTCCACACAGATCCCATGGACTGGTGGAAAATGAATGAAACCAAGTATCCCCGACTGGCAGAATTAGCAAGGGCATATTTCATCCCGACCGTGTGGACATGCTAATTTTCCTAAATAAAAATATGTAATCGGCGCTCAGATTAGCGTTTATTGAAGATGGACGTGTTAAAAATTAATTTCAAGTCACTCAGGTATGTTAAGAATTTAGTTAATTTCTGTTCTGTTATTATGTTATCAGTATCATTATGGCTTTGTTGAGGTCAGTGCACATTTTCCCACTGATGTAGCCTATTAATGTTTGTTGTCTGACACGATAAACTTGCACAAGCACCTTTTGAACTGTATTAACACTGATACGTTGCTGTATGAAAAATACAGAAATACATAATTTTCTCTTATTCGGTTGTGCCGTTGGTATATAGATTTTGTTAGCTTTTGTACGGCCTGAAGAGTCAGGACCATGTTGCCTTAAACATACTGAGTTGTAGTATGATAGGCTGATTCCCAATAACCTGTCCTGTGGAAGAGAAATGATCCATTTCTGTCTGTGTGTTTTATGGAGGTGGTGCAGTTCATTATACCCGTGTTTTATAGGGTTTAAGAGTTTAATTAGATTCTGTTGTGGATTCTAGGTCATTCGGACAAGTATTGCATCACTAAATAACATGACATCAAAATAAAAGAGATTTGTGAAAATCGTAAACGGGTCTCTCTCTCTCTCTCTTTGTGTGTGCGCGCAGGAGGGGGGATCTTCGAATAATGGTCGAATAGTTCCCAGTGAATATCAAATAGTATTTTTGTTTAAAATGCCCATCCCTAATAGGAATACCTTTTTTGGAAAATTAATTGAGAAATTGTTAATACATAAAATATCCAGACAGGAATGTCATTTTTTGTCTAATAAAATATCTTATACATCATCAATACCTTGTATTTTTTTCCTTTAAGAATATTTATGGGTATGGGAGGGCATATTTACTGACCGAGCTGCTCGAGCATCTTGTCACACTCATCCAGGATGAAATGTTTGATGTGACGCAGGTTAAGTAACTTGTTGCGTGTCAGCGCCAGGATCCTGCCTGGTGTTCCAACCACAATGTGAGGACAGTCTTTCTTCAACACCTCTTCATCTTTCTTTATAGACAGCCCTCCAAAGAACACTGCCACCTGCAGGCAGACACACACATACATTATTATGTGTTGTGAGACTGTAAAGATTTGTGCTGTGGGAAAGAATCAGGTCAAAGTGTTTTACCTTGGCAGTGGGCATGTACTTTGAAAATCTCTCATACTCCTTGCTGATTTGAAAGGCCAGCTCTCTGGTATGGCACATAACCAGGACAGACACCTGGAGAAAAACAGTGACAATTACAATAAAGAGCCTCTTATAGCTTTCAGTTCAACGTTGGATACTTTCACGGCATGCAAAATTGATGGATTTTAATGAAAAGTACTGAGCTTCTTGTAAAAACAAGTCAGAATGTATACAAATTACATGGTTTGGCATAAAGTTTTATGGTCAGAATGGGTTAGGTAGCCTACACATTTTGCCTTCCCTATCATCTACACAGGCAGGTAACAGCCCGTTCATGGATTTCTTACATTGTATCAAAGCAAGTTTTCTGGTAAGATCAGACAAATATCCTACCATGCAGACTCCACCAGCCCCTGCGACCAGAAGCATTTCCTGCCCGCATTTCATTTTCAATAAAAGATTTGCAGAAACAATCTCACAACCTACAAGTTACAACGGCTAATAAATACTAATAATCTATTTCCAAGGTCAGAATAAAATTTGACTAAAATAATGCTCATTCTCTGATAGAGACCTGATATTTTAAGATAATGTTGTTTGCATCTTTACTATGAAGAGAAGCATCCTTTACTGCCTTATCTTTAAATCCTTACCACTAAGGTAGGGACACCTCTATGTAGCCTGACAGGAGATGCACAGGGCAAATAAGTCTGTAAAGCACTCTGCTGCCCCACTCACTGCTGCTCCTTCAACTTATTGCGGTGAGCACATGAAAATAATCACAGGTGACTCAGATGTGCATATCAACTCCTCCCTTTCTCTCATCTGGATTTTGGCAGCTGGACAATCAGGGAACACTGTTCACAGAGATTTTAGTGAGTAAATCACTAAAATGTTTATGCCCCCCCAGTGGAAATTACACCCTTGACAAACCATGGAGTAAACATCACCTGTCCAGTGACAGGCTCTAGCTGCTGCAGGGTGGCCAGAACAAACACTGCAGTCTTCCCCATCCCAGACTTGGCCTGACATAGCACATCCATACCAAGGATTGCCTGAGGGATGCATTCGTGCTGAACTGCAATAAAAACACACGTTTCCATTAAGGCCTGAACTGACAGCAGTCTTTCTCAAGAAAATGAAAGAGAGAGAATATGGAAGGGAATGAAAATCAGCAAAGGCTGCACCACTTGCACCTATAAGTCTATATGATTTTTACAATCAAACAAGGAAAAACCCACAGTGCATTCAGAAAGTATTCAGACCCCTTTACTTTTTTCACATTTAGTTATGTTGCAGCTAAAATTGTAGAAATTGTTGCAAATTTATTAAAAAAAGATTGCTCAGTTTGGCCTGGCAGCCAGCTATATGCAGGGTGCTGGTAGTTTGAAACTTCTTCCATTTAAGAATTATGGAGGCCACTGTGCTCTTGGGAACCTTCAATGTAGCAGAGATTTTTGTAGCCTTCCCAGATCTGTGCCTCAACACAATCCTGTCTCTGAGTGCAGGCAGTTCCTTCGACCTCATGGCTTGGTTGTTGCTCTGATATGCACTGTCGGCTGTGAGACCTTTCATAGACAGGGGTGTGCCTGGACTCCAATCAAGGTGTACAAACGTCTCAAAGATGATCAAGAGAAATGGGAGGCACCTGAGCTAAATTTCAAGTGTCGTAGCAAAGGGTGTGAATACTTACGTCAATGTGATATTTCAGTTTTTTGTTTTTAATAAATCTGCAAAATGTCTAGGGGATTTGAATACTTTCTGAATGCACTGTATATTTGCCAACTTCTCTTTTCAGTTTATTGGAACACTCAAGCCTTCAAATCATTTCTTGATGTTTCACGAGCTACTCACCTTCAGATGGATGCTCAAACCCACAGTCCACTATGGCTCTCAGCAGTTCAGGTTTTAGCAGGAAGTCTCTGAATCCAGAGGAGTGAATGGACACATAGGAGCCCTTCATTCCCTCCTTCCTTATCGACATGTCACCTGCACTTCCAACATCCCCAACCCCCGCAGCCTCCACCTCATCCTCCTCATAGTCCAACAGCTCATTGTCCACATCGTTCTCAGTCATCCTGACACAACTGTAAAACACACGTGTTGTGTGAAACCCCTCAAAGGTATAAAAGGTAGTATTTATGACCAGACTGCTGTATTAAACAGGATTACATTTTAGAGGGAGTTCTAGTTTTCTTTGGACACTACAGACTGCCTCTCCACCTCTGTAATTTCTCCAGAGGAGAAGTTACTTCCATAATGTTCCTTAAGTTGCTATATTAAATTCAGTAGTAATGTCAGTGTAATTTTGACTTGAATAGATTAATTGATTTTTAATTTTCCCAAGGACACAATAAAGCAAACAAAATGAATATGATTACCTGCTCCTCAGTACCACCTCCACAATCAGACATACATAAAACATTAAAACATGAGAGGCAAAGAAAAAAAAACATGTATATATTTCTTATTCTTTTTTTGGG
>NTHP01000572.1:105824-124483 GCA_003416845.1 Oplegnathus fasciatus | reverse complement strand
GTGTATCTGTGCTTTTTTTCTTGTAAAATACCGGACAGTTTTTACCTCTTCTATCCTCTAAAAATGTTCAAATTAAACAATGTGAGAAGGTAAAAATCACACTCTCACTCGCTTGAAGTGCTCACAACCCAGAAATATGCAAGCTTTGATGAGCCACTGATCTTGATGGATTGTCAAGAGACAAAACCAAGATACAAAGACACAGGCAAAGAGGCAAACAATCTCAAGCTGTACAGATCCCTATTATTTTTACCCAGATGTTTTGCATCCCCTGACATTTAAGAGCAGCGCAGCTATTAGTAATGTTTTAATTAATGTTAACAGCAGATAACACACCATATAACTGTCAAAAGGAATTCGGTAACGTTAGTGTCGCATCCCGTCCCCTACCTGTCAGAGAGACGAGAAGTGTGATATTTGTTTAGCTTATGTGAATTAAGGGACGTTAATGGACTATGTACATACTGTACGTTAACCTATAAAAACCAAACCCAAATATCTGAATAGCTAGCTGCAGTTAGCTCGACGGCTAACAAGCAACTTATCAACTGTTTAACCAGTTCACGGTTCAAATCTGAACTTAAAAAATGTAACAAATATATTGATGCGTGTACTGCTAATGCTGTTGGTTTAAAATGACTTGTAGCAATCGACGTACCTTAACTACGAGAGAAAAAAATTAACCACAACGTCTGTCAAAGTAAGGCGCTAACGTTAGCGTACCCTAATGACGTTTCAGCATGCGACGGTGAGGAGTGAAAGGACCCCGCAGTGCGTAACCATGCAGATGCCAAACATCGGAGACAGAAATGTGTGATCTTTTCGCTGAAAACTGCGTAGTAAGGTTATTTACACATTAAACAGGTAAGTGACTACATTGTGGTCTGAAAACTAATGTCTGATGATATGGCCATGGTTGAATACAAGGTTTGCTAACAGTTGTCTTTTCTCACGTGCTAAAGTGACGTGCTCCCTTAAATTTTGTGCTTCAAAGAGCTTAGTGGCGAACGGACAAGAGCTACAAAAAAGTATTGATCAATTTGCCAAGTGTGCCGGAGGTTGTTTATGTGTAAGAAACATGGTTGAAACCAAACCTGGATTTTAGACTTGTGAATTATAATGCTGTTAGGTGTGATAGGGAGGAGGGTGCGCTACATTTATCAAGTCGAATATGCCATTCAGAGATGTCAGTAAGGGTAAAGAGGAAGAATGTAACGTTATATGGACAAATGAACGACAGTTCGCCTCATAAATTATTATAACTCATGCAGAAAGCTAGATACCAACAAATTAAAGCAGACTGAAGGACAGACTAGAAATCGTATCATTTGGTGTGGGGATTATAATTCACATAGCACGTTATGGGGAGGGAAGATTACATACAAATGGGGAGATAATAGACCAACTATTGGAGGATAGTAACTTGTGTATTAATGATGGGAGAGGGACAAGGATAGATGTACACACAGGTAGCAGTTCAGCACTAGATTTGACACTGGCATCAAGAGAGGTGGCAGGGATATGTGAGTGGAAATTATGGGAAGGCTCAACAAGGTAGAGGAAAGAGAATAAACGTTGATATTCAGTAAAGCAAAATGGGATCAATTAGAGTATTTCTGTGAGCTAGAAAGTAGGGAAATTACGGAGCCCCGGAGTGGCCATACAGAGGAAAAAAAACATATTTCGAGGCCACGTATTACTACATTGAGCGCTCGAAATGCTATTGTGTGCGCACGAGATACAATTCGTTCGCACATTCTGATTAATTCGTGTGCGCGAGTTAGCACAACAGACCAGCCTTTCTCCCCAAAGCATGAAGTGCACTGCACCTGCTTCAAGTATCAAGTACCTTTTACTAACAACAATCCCTTGCAAAGCAAGTGTTGTCAACATGTCTTGATAATTCATCCCCGAGCTAAAGTAAAGCTTAATTAAAGAGTCTCAATCCATAGCTATCACCGAGGACAAGTGCCTAAAGCAGGTGTCGGCTAGAATGAATGACTTTTCCTTGTGCGCTGCCAGAATTATTTAATTATTTAATTTGTGCGAACGAATTAATCAAAACGTGCGAATGAATTGTATCTCGTGCACACGCAATAGCATTTCGAGCGCTCAATATACTGTAGTAAAACGTGGCCTTGAAATATATACATTTTTTCTCTCTGTGGCCACTCCGGGGCTCCGTAGGAAATAGACCTAAATCAGGATATAGAAAAAGTTGATGAAAAGGTTAGAGAAGTAGTACTAAAAGCAGCAAATTTATCAATTCCCAGAAGCAAAGGGAAAATGAATAGGAAAGCAGTCCCATGGTGGACAGAGGAATGCAGCAAAGCCATTAAAGAAAGGAATAGAGCTTTTAAAGTATTGAAAAGAACCCATAATTTTCAAAATTTAATGAATATAAAAGGGCACAGGCACAAGTAAGGAAAGTTGTGAAAAAAGTAAAGAAAAAAAGTTGGAGAGAATTCTCTAACAAAATCAGCAGATCAACTCTTTTAAGTAATGTATGGGGAATGATAAGAAAGATGAGGGGAGTCCGAAGAGAGTGGCTGTACCCAGTATTAAAAGCTGGAAAGGAAGCAGCGATATCAAATGAAGATGAAGCAGAAATAATGGCTCAGACATTCACTGAAATTCATAGTTCTACTAATCTAACAGAGGAAGGGAAATGAGGGAGAGAAGAAACCAGAGAAGTTTACCCAGGGGTTTTACAGAGACGAGAGTGTACAAGTGGTGCGGTGGATGCACCTTTTACAATTCAAGAAATGAGGAGAGCTATAGCAAAGTCTGGGTAAACATCTCCAGGGAAAGACCAAATTTGTTATATGATGTTAAAACATTTGGGAGTTCAGACAGAAATCAAACTTTTAGGAATATAAAATAAAGTTATAAATGACCAACTTCCCCACTGGGGATCACTAAAAGTGCATCATATCTTAAAGTATGGGAAGAAAGAAGGGTACCTACCAGCTGGAAAGAGGCAATACCAATAAAAAAAAAAACAGGAAAGGACCCGACAAATCCAACAACCTACAGACCAATTGCACATACTTCACATGTTGGAAAAATCATGGAAAGGATGATTACAGAGAGAATAACATTCTATATAGAAAGGAGAGGATTGCTCTGTCCTTACCAGAGTGGATTTAGAAAAGGGAGGGGAACAATGGATCCAGTAATTTGTTTGGAGACAGAAATTAGAAAAGCCCAAATTAATAAGGAATCCATAATGGCAGTGTTCTTTGATGTAGAGAAGGCAAATGATATGATATGGAAAGAGGGATTAATGATTAAGTTAGATAAAATGGGAATAACAAGATATACAGTGATGGCCAAAATTATTAGAACACTTGGCATATTTAACAGGTTTCAGTTGTTTTTGTTGGATTGGCCATTAAAATACCCATAAAACGAATGAAATATCTACAAAGTCATCATTATGCTCTATAAACCATAGAATAGAGCCATCATAAGGAGATTTAGGTCATTTTCCTTACAAAAAACAAGCTAGGCCTATTTCACTGTCAATGTCACACAATCATGTTCCTTCACAGAAGAAGCCAAATTACTTGTGTAATCATTGTCAGGTGTGATCGTGGTTAAANGTGTGTGTGTGTGTGTGTGTGTGTGTGTGTGTGTGTGTGTGAGAAAAGCTAAAGAAGGAACTAAAGAAATGTGGAGTGATAGTATTGAATCTTGAGAATTTGTTCAGCATTGAGGAAGGAAAATATAAAGTCTTGTTTGAGTTTTTAAAAGAAACTGGGTTAATGAAGAGAATTTAGTTTGGATTTTTTTTGTTTGGTTCTTGTTGTTTTTTGTTTGTTTGTTTTGTTTCTGTTGTTTTTTTCCCCCAGTCCTAATGGACATAGGAAACTCTGGCCCACACTCCAGCATAATGGGTGGTGGTAATGCACCTTAAGCGCTAGTTGCCTCCCGCCGTTAAACAAAAAGAAGAAGAAGAATGGTGTGATATTTTTGTGCCGTAGATTCTTATGGACATGTCTCAGTTATGGCTGATATGGTAATTATGCTAATGTGCACTGTAAACACCAACAGCTAGTGTATATTGTGTTAAACGGTGACTGTGTAATTTAAGATGTTTACTAGTCTATCTTCCCTTAAGTACCGATGCTGCTTTTCTTCAAACAGAGATGTCGTGTTTTGGTGGTGATCCCAACTTCTGCCCAGAATGTGGGAACATTCTTCCTCTCCCAGGAATACAGGACACAGTCTGCTGCCCCCGCTGCTCCTTCTGCATCCCTGTAGCAGGTGCCAACTCTCACACTCTTTACTCCCAGCCACCGTCTATGAGTGTGACTGCTAGGAACACAGAGACAGGCATTAAAGGAAAGACTTAGCTACATTCCATTCTAATAATATACACCTTGCACAGGGGTGTACATTAGTAGCACAGAAACCTCCACAGTACACTGAGATTCAGTCCGACCCATTTGGAATGTAATCCTTCCACCTTATTTTGGAACATGGAAGTAAACAGTTGGTCGAACCTCCGGTTTTTGTGCCGTATTCCGTTTGATCGTTTCCGTCAACAAAGCTAACTAGCTTAATTAGCGTATTTAACAATTCCAGTTTCCCTTGAAGCCATAGTTGTCCAAAAAGTTGTTGTGTTAGCTGCTGCTGCACTGAAAAGTGAGATAACTGGAAGTGCCTGACCGGAAGTCTCGCACAAAAACCCAGAAACTGCGTCCGTATTTGCGTTCCAAAATAAGGTGGATAAGGGAACATGTTCTTCATCACCTATGAAATGTCACAAAAAAACACTGCTGATCTGCCTCTTTCAGGCCTTCTGTAGAACTTCAACTACATTTCTTTTGAATCATGAGAGCAGAGGAGCTGACATTTAGAGGGTCGCTTCAACAAATTACAAAAAAAAAAACGACCACAAAAACCGATTTTCTTACTTTCCTCTAGTGGTATCTATCCATGCAGATAGTTTTGATTTGATTTGTCCAGATTTTTAGATTTTTGCCTCCACCCCCCCATACAGTGGAAGTGAATGGTATTTATTTTGTGGTGTTGTAAGCATTGAAAATGTATCTTTAAAAAATTGCCTTGCCTTTCCACAACCAATGTCCCTGTTATACTAAATAATCCACACACCTCACTGCTAACAGTTTTCATTGGGAAAAGAGTCCATATGCAAACTGTTGATATCATAAATTATTTTTTGATAACTGCAGAGATTTCCATTGATTATCCCTTAAATACCTGTATTTTATTGTCCAGAGTTTTCAGGCCAGGAGATCCGTTCTACAGTCATTTTCAACCCTGTGGAGCAGTTGTCAGTGACTCTAGAGGACGAGGAGGACTCTGAACTGAAGGGACCTGTGGTAAGAACAGTCTGTCTGCTGCTTACTGACTGCTGTATGTGACGGTAACAACTGTGCACTGTATTATTGACGTTACCTGCTCCCTCTAGATTGACAGACGCTGCTCTCGTTGCAATAAAGAAGGGATGGTTTACCACACCAGGCAGATGAGATCTGCAGATGAAGGACAGACAGTCTTCTTCACCTGTGTACACTGCAGGTAATCAATATGAATACACTGTGTGTTGAGGAACTTAATTCGAACATTTTGTGCTGTTGTGTGATCATTTGCTGATCACTTTGATTTTGGTGTCACAGGTATCAAGAGAAGGAGGACTCCTGAGAAGAAACCCAATTTGCCTTCTCCATTCATTTGCTCTCTTGTCTGCCAGTGTTGTTTTCAGATGGTTGGATGTTTTTTCAACACATGGATTGTAAATATAAGTTTGAATGAGGAACAGTCACTGGGCCCTGCACTGTAGAGCATATCAGTGACTGTTACTGAAGTGTTAGCAGTCACACTTTGAATAAAATTTGACAAAGTAATCTTAACTCAGGGTCCACTTACTAGCTTTTTTTTCCCAGAGCGTCTCGCAGTTGTCTTCAGTGGATGTAGCTCAGTTGTCATTGATGATCCTCTACTGATGAATACTGTGTCATTCAGTTGAAAGCTGCAAAAATAGCTTGTAAGAGGACCTTTTTTTTTAGATTTTTTTTTTGTGAAACTACTGTTTCCAAGGTTAAGAAATCAGCAATCACAAAATTTGTTTACTAAAGATGTGACATTTATACAACTGAAGTTGTTTATAATAAAAAGGTTATTAAAGCTGCATTCATTGTTTTGGTGTTTTTTGGCCTCTTGGGGCATCAAACAAGCTGTAAACACAACACTGACATATTTTTAGCTTAGAAAGTTGTTATGGTGTATGTATTAGCAAACAGTTGCCTATTTACAAATCCAACAGAAACTGAGCAACATTATTTGGAGTCGTGTTTGTGTCCATCTGGTGAATGTATGTCCAATATTCACTTTTTTTTGGTCTCCACCAACTCCTGAGAAAAATATCTGACTCTTTCGCTGCTAAATACTCCACTGTGTTCACTAGCTAGACTGTGTGTGTCTGCTGTTTGGTGCTGGACAGGCAGTGCACAGTGGCATTATCTGAGCTTTTTGAAAACAGCTGTCTGCTGCTGCTGGAAACGTAGTTGGTGAGAGCTGCAGAGTTGGTCATAATTCTCTGTGGTTTTGTCAGTACAAGTGGCAACTTCCACATGATGCATAGTCACTTAATCTGTTGTTTATATCGAATTATTGATTATAGTAGCTTTAAAGCCACATGGTGAAGCATTTAGAAATATTTGATTTTTGATGCAGTGGCAGAAAAGCAATGCTGCTAAATCTTGTGTAGGAGCAAGGGATGTGTTTGGGTTGCATGCCTGTCACTGCAGTCACTGACAGTGTTGTGCTAGTTACTGAAAAATAGTAATTAGTTACAGTTACCTCATTAAACTAAATTACTTTACTGATTACTTCTATCAAAAAGTAATGCGTTACTGTGATAAGTACCTTTTCAGTTACTTTTTAAACATCTACTTTGAAATGCTGCCATTGATAATGTGCCTATAGCTTTCATTTCAGGACTGTTGTTGCAGAATGGAATAATATATGAACACTGTTGATCAACTTGACAGTTTTCATTTGTAATCACATTCACATCACTGAACTCTCCTAGGCAATGTAGGCTATACAAACACAAAAGATATTTGTTTAATGCCTATTTATTGAAGCCTCCACAGGCATTTAAGTCAATCAAAACCAACCAAAACCAAAAATATTATTCAATCACATCACAATCAAATGCCTGCATACTATAACGTCTATTTACTAAAAACATAGATGTAAGCCTTGCCTTCCTTTATTAGCTGAAACCGAACACATGCACACATAACATAGCCTAACCACAAAAGAAATTCATTTTTCTTGGAATTCTGAAAATAACTGAAAAACAAGCTGAATATGTTATTCAGAATCAAGGTGGGCAAATTAAAGTAGTTTCAGCACCATATAATGACCTAACTGCTGTTGTGTATGCAGCCTACCATAAAAAATACAAAACATAGAGGTATTTTTCCTTTGTTATAGCTCGAGTATGAAATCTAGCAAGCAATGTACAACATAACCACAAAATAAGTTTGTTTTACATTGGGAATTCTGAAAATAACTGAGAAAACTCAGCTGAAAGTATTATATAGAATGTAAGTGGACAAGTTAAAGTGCTTTCAGCAAGTGCTGTTGTCAGTGTGGCATATATTTAAAACTAGGCCAAGCTTTCCTTTGTAGGATGAACTCAAAATCTAACAATATAAAGCACAACCACAAAATATTTCTTTCTCTCAGGGAATTGTGAAAATAACCAACTGAAAATATTCATCGAAGTGGAAAAAATTAAAGTGCGTATGCATCATGTAATACCCAAATACAGTTGCCCTGTAATGATATTTCATAAGGCAACCCTGAAATCAGATCATGTCATGTTTTGTGTTACGCAATTTACAAATGTGGGCCTATTCTTAAATGACAAAATACTCTTACTGGTAAAGGCCTGAATGATTATTTCAATGAAGACTTAGCCTTGTTGTACCTCATAAGGAGCTTCTCAAACCTTTGGTTGGACAGCTTGTTCCTCTTTGGAGATATTACCAGACTTTCCAGCAGCAGGGGTTGTGGCCAATTCAGTGGTCTGTCCACTGATCATGGTCGCTAACATGGATAGCTGGTTACTACCACTAGGGGCGCTGAAGTTAGTGGTCTGGAACAGTTAGTGAGTGGTCCTTCGCATGATCCTTGTGGTCTGTCCGTGGTCCTTGTGGTCTGGATCATAGACTGTATATAAAGATGAACGACATGACAGCTCCCCAAAAGTGAAGCCAAAACATCTTGATCGCCCCCTGGTGGCTGGTCCCAGTATAGGCCATAAGTCCCGCCCTCCATGTTAGCAGATGGGACATGGGCCAAACTAAAAAGTACACATCAAATAAATTTTTAGGTAGTTCTTATCACACTGATGTTTGTTCAAGTGTTCATTTTTCTGATAAGTTTGGTTTTAATTAGTTATTTGACGCTATAAAAACGGGGTGAAACGTCATGATAGCTGATAGCATGACAGCTGTCAATCACAGTGAAATAGTCGCGGAGGCACCTGCAGACGTCTTTTCAGGAGTTGAATGTAGAGTAGGAACGTCGAGAGGAGACATAACGGTAACTTTAGCAGGTGATCGTTAGTTAGCAGTTACATATTATTGATTACCAATCGAGTCGGGCGGGTGTATGGGCGGGACCTCGATACCGCGGCTCCTTTCCTGATCACTACTGCGCAGACTCTAGTCCCAAATGACATCGCCAGCGCAAGATGGCAGCGTGTGTATCCAAGATATTTTGGCTTTACTGTTGTACAGTGGGAGGCAGTGGAGACGCGTCGTCCATCCGTCGTCTTCATATAGGCCTACAGTTTTTGGTCTGGAGCAGTGGCTCAGTGGTCCATCGCATTGTCCTTGTGGTCCAGACCAGTTGTTCAGTGGTCTATTGCATGGTCCGTGTGGTCTGTCTGTAGTCCTTGTGGTCCGGACCAGTTGTTCAGTGGTCTGTCGCGTGGTCCTAATGAGTTACCATGAGAGAGAGGTTGAAGGTGCGCGAGAGATGTTGAGTTCCACCACGCGAGAAGAATTGTTAAGGGGGGCGAGGGAGAACGAGTTCCACGTGAGAGATGTTGAAGGACTGTTTAGTTCTTTTGAAGGGTGGAACAGCTGAACCTTAGCCATGAAGAGCACAGCCTCAACTATCTATTTACACTGTCCATAGCATTAATGAGAATAAACTAGCGTGTTCTTTGAATTTTGAAAATACATATGATGCTTTATGGTAACTCAGCTTTTCGAAGATTGATACATTTTTCATTACTAGATGAGGCTGTCAACCTGCTGGCAAAGTGGGAAGTAGGGAACTCTTATTTTGAAGGCGGCACAGTGGAAAAATAATTGGCAGAACGGAATAACCGATCAGGAGCAAGCACGCCCACAGGTGGAATAGTAATGGTACTAGTAACTAGTAATAGTAACTCATCCTTTCTCGTGCAGAATAATCCAGTTTTTCTCATGCAGTATAACTCAGTCTCTCGCGCACAAAACGTCAATTGAACCTCTCTCACGCAGTAACTTGTCCTTTCTTGGCCTTTATCGCTCTCTGTTCTCTGTGTGTGTTCTGTGTTTTACTGATCATTCAACATGTAGATATTGGTTGGTTAATACTGAAAATTACTTAGTGTTAAGGACTTTGTGGCAGGTGTGTGCGTATTTGCGCATTTAGATACAAGTAGGAGGCTGACCGGTGAGGTGATTGGTAAGACTACTTCCAGACAGTGTCGCACTGGCTCTATAAGGAGCCAAGCCGACCTGCTGATGCTGGTGTGTCCCTCATTTCCCAGATCAGCAACACTGAGCATTAGTGCTTTATTTTAATTTGCTTATGGCTGTTAACCTTAAATTATTCGAAATAATTTGTTGTTAGGCTATGTTTTTATACGTGTTTTTGGCTGGACCATAGAGGGCCAGCCCTACAAACCCAAAAGTCTGTCACTGAGTGAGTGAGTGATGAAGTTACACGACTGGTCAGCTGCCTCACAGTGGTTTGTTCCACTGGCTCCTATCCACCAAATCCCACACACAATAGTCCTTGAACACTCGTACAACTCTTAATAGTTACACGCCGGTCAAGGTTTTTTAATACCCGCACCCACCTGACCCGTTCTGAGAGCCAATCCGCACCGCCGACCCGCAGAAATATGCATTAATCAACCATCCGAACCCGACCCGACCTGTCTGGCAAACCACCGACTTTATGCATTATAGTAGCACTATTGTGAGGACTGAAACAAGGACAGAGACAAGGACTGAGCACCACAATGTGTGTTTGAGAGAGAGAGAGAGAGTGGGAGAGAGTGACAGAGAGAGAGGGAGAGACTGTCCCTCGGTTATGCCCATCTTCCAATGTGCTCATTCGGTCCTCTGCCTTGGAGATTCGGCCCGTGAAGTCTCTGGTCAAGTCCTGACACCCCTTCTCTGAAAGCCAAAAAAATCAAGTTCCAGAGTCCATATCCTGCTATGCTGAAAGTCCACATTATCAGTGAAACAGTGGTCTTTAACTCTGCTTGAGAGGCAGCCGAGGAGGGACCTGGGCATCACCACAGAGCTATCTGAAGAGGAGCGACTCAAGAAAGATTTGTATTGCTTGGGGTGGACAGTAGCCAACACAAGATACAAGCGCACTCGAATGGACCACAATACTTTTTGTGACATGGAGGGATTGCTCAGCGAACTTGGTGAGACCATTTCAGTAGATTAAATGGGGAACTATTTCTCAGTTTTTGACAAGCTAAAGTGATAGGCTAGACCCACAGGTGTCACGTCTCGTCTCCAGCACTAATCTTGTTAGAGTTCAAACCCCAAAGGGGTAGAACCCTATTGAGTTTGAGCTGATTTATTCTTTATTATTATTATTATTAGGGCTCTAACCCCGAAGAGGTAGAACCCTTCTATGTTTGTGCTGATTTATTCTTTATTATTAGGGTTCTAACCACGAAGGGCTATTGAGCTTGTGCTGGTTTATTCTTTATTATTATTTGTTGTCTGCCGCTGTGAACATACACACCAAGTTTCATTCAAATCCGATACAGGCGAAGCAAAAGGCGGGACTTTAAGTGCGCAGCTATTGAAATGCCGCATACATTTTAATGATGAAACAAGTGTGTGATTGGTCTCTCTCCTTCTTTAAACATAATTAAACTAGCTGAAGCAACTTTATCATCTTTGTGAAGCCGGAAATCTGCTCGTTGCTGCTTGTGGCTCCTTTGGCTGTTCCTTCTGTGGAGTGTAAAAGGGCTAGAACCCGTTCATTGCCGCTTGCGGCTTTATATTTATTAGGGTTCTAACTCCAAAAAAAAAAAGCCTCTTGAACAATCAAGGCCACCGTGATGGATTTTTTGCTGATTTGCATAATGTGAAAAAGTAATGTGACATCTACTTTTTGGATTTCTACTGTATCAACACCAAACTTGGTATACAACATTGGGGGACTGAGATACACATTTCTATTACAAATGAGCAAGACTGGTGGAAAAATGTGGCTGCCATTTATCAGAAAACCTTGAAAAGGGCGGGGCTTAGCAGGAAATTGGCCAAAACTCAAGTTGTCTCAAAGTAATCTTGATCAAACTCAGTGGAGACTTCCTACGCTATGTCCTGAACGCACACACCAAGTTTCGTTCAAATCTGATACAGGCGGAGCAAAACGCGGGACGTTAAGTGCGTATCTATTGAAATACTGCATACATTTTAATGATGAAAGAAGTGTGTGATTGATCTCGTTCCTGCTTTTAACAGAATTAAACACTGAAGTAACTTTATCAGCTTTGTGAAGGCGGAAATCCGCTCATTGCTGCTTGTGGCTCCTGTGAGTTATTGAGCTGCTTCCTTCTATAAAGCGAAAAAGGGTTAGAACCCGCTAATTGCCGCTTGCAGCTATATTTATTATTATTTATTATTATTTGTTGTCTTATGCCGCGGCTCAAATTCCCATGAGCTGGAATGAGCTAGAAACATGAAACTTGGCCCTATAACTGGAAATGATGTGCAAGTGCTTCCCAAGAAACATGAGCACAATCGGCCAGATGGTGGCGCTGTAATTCACGTTCAAAAACGCAATTTTGGAAAGGCCATGCCCCTCACACCGTGACTCCGATTGACTTTTGAATTTTACACATGTCCAGCTCAGTGTGCTCTACAAAAAAGCCTCAAGCACCATACAGGTCCGCCACGATGGATTTTTTTGCTAATTTGCATAATGTGAAAAACAGTAATGTGACATCTACATTTTGGATTTTAACTGTATCAACACCAAATTTGGTACACAGTCTTGGGGAACTGGGATACACATTTCTATTATAAATGAGCATGATTGGTGGAAATACGTGGCCGCCATTTATCAAAATATCTTGAAAAGGGCAGGGCTTAGCAGGAAATTGGCCATAACTCAAGTTGTCATAAACCAATCTTGATCAAACTCAGTGGAGAATTCCTACACTATGCCCTGAACATACACACCATGTTTCGTTCAAATCCGATACAGTGGGGGCAAAAGGCAGGACATTGAGTGCGCTGCTATTGAAACGCTGCCTACATTTTAATGATGAAACAACTGAATGATTGGTCTAATACAGAACGGGCAAAAGGCGGGACTTTGAGTGTGCAGATATCAAAATGCTGCATACATTTTAATGATGAAACAAGTGTGCGATTGCTCTTGTTCCTGCTTTAACAGAATTAAACTAGCAGAAGTGACTTTATCAGCTTTGTGAAGGTGGAAATCCGCTTGTTGCCACTTGTGGCTCCTGTGGGTTATAGAGCTGCTTCCTTCTATAAAGCGAAAAAGGGTTAGAACCCGCTAATTGCCACTTGTGGCTATGTTCTTCGTCTGTTTTCAATTTTAGTTATGCACATTTCCTGTTTTATTTTGTATACTCATCTCTCCTCTCATTTCAGACACTTTACTTCCTGCCCTTGTGTGTTTCCCGCCTGTGTGTATACCTGCCCCACTCTGATTAGTTCCAGCTGCCCATTAGTCTCCTCACCTGTGTATTTAGTCTGTGTGTTTCCCTCTCTCTGTGCCTCTCCTGAATTGTGGTGATATGCTCCTGGTAGTGGTCTATCTATGGTAAGGTAACTGGGTAACTAGTCATTCTATACCCCCTTTTTTTACTACTTGTGGAACCCCACTAGATAACAGTCACCTTCCCTCAGACTAACTTCACTGCCCTTGAGCCTAAAGTGTTTTATTGTGTTTCTTATTATTATCATAATAAAGTGTTGTATTTTTGTACATCGTTGTACAAGTTCTGTGGGGAAGGTGGGGTGGATGGGTACGAAAAATGGCGGGCTCAGGTTGAGGCATTCCTGCGGGCACAAAATTTAAATGTACAACAGCGGGTGGATTTTGTGCTAACCACTGTGGATGGCAAAGCACGCAGACAGATCATGTTGTTGCCAATACAAGACAGAGACACTGACAAGAAATTCCTGGATGTTCTAACTAAGAAGTATGGGAGTAACCAGTCTTCAGATCAACTGAGGGTGGAATTTTTTGACTGTAAGCAACTAGTGGAGGAAGGCATAGAAGATTTCACTCTTCGCCTTTGTGAGTCCTTTAACAGATGGCAGAGCAGTGATCCAGATAATGTGGGTACCACAGATAGTGTCCTACGTGCACAGTTTGTCAGAGGATTGAGGGATGGCCCAGTGAAACAGGAGCTGCAGCGAGAGCTTAGACGTGCATCCCCAGCCATGTCGTTTGAGGCAGCCTGTGATGAGGCACTGGCTCTGGAGCGGGAAAATGCTAGAGGAGACGACATGGAGACGACATCGCCGACACCTGCACCCCCTTCCCTGGATACTGAGCAGCTCAAGGAGTCCCTTCGAACCGAGTTGCGACAGGAGATTAAGGAACAAGTCACCCTTCTGGGTAAGACAATCGTAGAAGAACTACGGAGCCAAGTTTCCACCCGACCTGACCCCCAACTGCCACCCTCAAGACATCAACTTAGTGACCTGAGGCGTGTGACGAGCCGTGGCAACCGAAACTTCCAGTGGGACGAACAAGGACGCCCTATATGTGGGGACTGTGGGGAGGCTGGTCACATTCAGCGATTCTGCCCCCGCAGACAGGCACCCCGGCCACTGTTGGGCAAGTGACCAGGACTGAGGCAGCCCCAGATCCTCCTGAAAAGCCCTCCTTCGTAGGTCGATGCCCAAAGGTGAGTGTCAAGATTTGTGGCAAGGACATTCCCTGTATCTTGGACACTGGGTTCCAGGTGACACTCTTTTGCCACTCCCTGATTCACCGCCACTTTGGGGCAGACCTGTTGAAGAACCCGGATGATCTCTCCTGGTTGGCCCTGAAGGCTGCCAATGGGCTGAAAATTCCGTATGTGGGCTATGCGGTTGTGGATATATTTGTGGGAGGTGTCATGCTACCTGGACTGGGAGTGATTGCTGTGCGAGACGACTGTATGGGCACAGAATGTGGGCTGCTGGGAATGAATGTTATATCCCAGTGCTGGGAGACCCTCTTTCAAAGCGGCAACCTGGGGCAGCGGGCGTTCCGTTCTTCTCTCTCACCTTTTGCTGGTAGGGCTTGGGAGAAAGCCTTCACTGTGTGTAGACGGCTTCAAGCATTGTCTCCCTTGGCCCCAGTACAAGGCACCGCCAAGCTCCACAGACAAACCCCAGTGATTGTTCCTCCAGAGACAGAGATGGTCGTTTGGGCCCATGTTCCCCAAACTATGTGTTCACCAGATGCCTTGATACTGGTTGAAGACTTGTCAGGGGACTCAGAGGGAGACAGAGAGTGGAGAGTGGCGAGGACGATTTCTCAGGTTCGGGGGGGCAGGGTCCCTGTGAGGCTGTGTAGCTCCCACCCTTTCCAAATCGAGCTGCCCCAAAGAAAGGCCCTGGCTGCAGCCTCCCAGATTGAACCCCAGGAGATTCAGGCTCCAGCACACCTGGAGCTGCGACCGATGGGTCCACAGGAGGTGGAGGTTTGTGTGTGCCGAGTTGAAGAGACGGTGGCGCATCAGGCCCCAGGGGCCACAACCACCACCGGCCAAGTGGTTAATCACCCCGCCTTAGAACTGCGAGGGGATGGGCTGAGCCCAGAAGAACAGTGACAGCTGACTGCATTCCTGGAGAGGTGGACGAGTGTGTTTGCAGCCCACGACGAGGATTTTGGGCGCACGTGGGTTGTGTACCATCAGATTCCAATGGGAACGGCACCCCCAATTCGAGAGCGATACAGGCCAGTCCCACCGAAACTGCATGCTGAACTCAGGGTACTATTGCACGGGATGCTCGATAGCAGGGTCATCATGGAAAGCTCGAGCCCGTGGGCTGCACCTGTAGTTCTGGTATGGAAAAAGGATGGCGCCTTGCGCTTGTGTGTGGACTGCTCCCTTGACAAAATTGCTCCAGGGTACGGCTGGTTGGGACAGCAGACTGCCAGGGCGCCTTTGAGAAGGGTCTTTGGGCGGTCCTTTCCCAGGTGCAAGAAGGGCAGGAGAGGGTCATTGCCTACGCTAGTCGTAGTCTGGTGGCTTCAGAACGCAATGACCAGAACTACAGCTCCTTCAAGCTAGAGCTTTTGGCTCTGAAGTGGGCAGCGACCGACATATTCAAAGACTATCTGTGGGGTACCCAGTTCACCATATTCACAGAGAACAACCCATTGGTACATTTGGATACAGCCCGTCTTGGAGCTGTCGAGCAAAGGTGGGTGGCCCAGCTCCTTTGACATAAAGTACCGTCCAGGGTCAAGTAACCAGAATACAGATTTGTTGTCCAGGCTCCCACAGGCTACCAGTGCAGGCAGAGGGACTGCAAATCAGGGTGCCTGCATCACCGGCCTCTGTAGCAGATCCTGGCCCTCCAGTATCTGTAGCTCTATGGAGAGAATGACAGCAACAGGACATGGAATTGTCCCAGTTGCGGGAATGGCTCAGAGCAGGCGAGGCTCCATCAAGGGAGTTGAGACGCTCCTCCTCCTCATGGCTAGGCTGCCTGTTGCATGAATGGGAGCGGTTAGCGGAACAAGATGGGGTTCTCTATCGATGTGTAGAGGAGCCAGATACGAGGATACTAACCCAGCAGCTGATTGTCTCCTCCAGCTATGCCCAGGGGCTCTGGGTAGAATACCATCGAGCAGCAGGACATATGAGCTCGGATCAACTATGAATCAACAGCCCGCCTCCCTGATCTGAACTCTAGCCACCCCAACCTTGTGGACCCGCAACCCCCTTCTACTCATTACAGTTGGGCCCCCGTGGCCTCTGATGTTGTTCCCAATGACTCGTGTCCTGTTGATTCAGGCCCCGTCTCAAGCCCCAGTGTTCCTGATGCTGCTTTTACCCCCCAAGAACCAGACCAAGGCCAAACTGGGCCAACTCGTGACGCAGGTTCTGACTCACCTGAGCCCGACCAGACACAGTCTTTGTCTCCATGTGATGGTGTTGATTCTTCTGACCAGCATGTGCCAGGTGTAGAATTGATCAGTAGCATCCACCCAGAGCCTGAATGCCTCAGTGACCCTGCTGTATGCGTGGATGAGGACAGCACCCACCTGCGACGTTCACGCCGCAGCAACTTTGGCATGCGTCCACTTCGTTTTCGAAGTTCGTTCGTGGCCTACAGTGTGTCTTGATCCGTCGTAGCTGCAGCCAGATAGGACTCTTAACTGCTAACTCCCTTTCTCTAACTAAATTCGTTTTAAATAACTTCAAAGCTATTATCAACTTGAGATTTACTGAAGTACAAAAAGGAATATTTACGAAAATTAAGCTTGCTTCACTGAAGGCTAAAATACAAGTAACTTTAGGTGAGTGGAAAAACATAAGAAAAAGGCAAAACTCCGGAGAAAAGATTAAAAAAACTAAGAGGACACTAAGGCGAAGGCATAAGGTGTAGAGCCAAACGAAGAACAAAATGAAAAGAGCAAGACAAAAGAAATCTAACCATTTTATCACAGTTGAGTCTGGGCGTGTAGTGGAGGAAGAGAAGGGACCTTTTCGCGCCTCTAGCTATACGCCTCTAAACTCTTTGTCCTTTAGGAGAAACGTGGTCCTCTGTTATGAAATTATTTAATTTTTCACACGCAACAGTCAATGGTCAGTCAACAGTGATTCTCATCAACTTACATGTTATAGTGTTGGCATAAACATTCAGCAAAACACATGGCTTAAAACAGCAATCATATTTCAATACATCATTCAATGATTACATAATATTCGTAACTACTTAACTATCAAAAATATATTTAAAAACTGCAAAAATAAAACAGAAGGTTAAGTAACAGTTACTTTGATGATACAATGTAATAACCTACAATATTACCCAAATCATGATTACATTCTTAACGTTACAAAAACTCTATTTTCTATGGTCACTAGATGACAGTGTGGCTACATGGTACAAGAGGTGTGAAATCTATGAATTAATAATTCCCTCGTCTTATGCCCTACAGATACTGTAGTTGGACTATTCTTTGAGTAAATGTGTTGAGTAATATTAGCTGGATTATTTACTGATTAGATCAGTAGAGACCATTTGTTTAATTCTCATTCATTGTCCTGTTGTGATGTGTATTCAGTTTCACACTAAACAAAGAACTCAGGTGAAGTAGGAGATTAAAGGTCAGCTCTGTAGGTCTGAGAGGAACTCACCTCCATCTCCTCTGGTTGTTCAGAGGTTGGAAATGAAAACAAGCATGTGCTCATTACAAGTCTCTGGAACTCTACTGGAGGGATGGAACACCATTCTTCCAAAAGATATTCCTTCATTTGGTGTTTTGGTGATGGTGGTGGAGAGTGCTGCCTGTTTTTCCTTACATATCGCACTAATGCATGAGCATTACAGTCATCAAATGTGCACTGTCGACCTCAATTTCCAACCGTATTTACTGATGTCTTTCCCATAGATCTAAATGCAGATGTCACTTTAGTCACTGTTCCTATTGAAACACTAGCCAGTTGAGCAGTCTTTGTGACTGAAGCTCCTGAAGCCATCCATGCCCCAACAATAAACCCTCCTTCAAAGTCACTTAGATCTTTTCCTTGCCATGTTGACACAAAATCAGAATCAACTCAGCATTTTGCCACAGAGCATGATGGGATGTTAATTGCTTAATTGTACCATGCAATGCATCTGTGTGGAAGCATCTCCGTTTGTTATAATTCCCCACTCATTTATTCAGGTTTTTCCTTTAATTTGTCACCTGTCTGTACGTTTCACTGATTATACCCAGTATGATTACATGTGACAAATAAACTTGAAATTTCAGCAACAAGACAATTCAAAGTGCTTCACACAAGACACCAAAAGCATCGAGACAAAGTGCAAAAGAAACACACCACAAAAAGGATACTCAAATACAATTAAAAACAGTCATTAAAGAGCAAAGACAATAGAATAGAAAATAAAAACAAGCTCAAATAGAATAAGACAGGTATAAAATACGAGAATAATAGTTACAGTGCCGTGTAAGAAACAAATTATTTGATATAATAAAAGGCAGCGGAAAACAGAAAAGTCTAAAGCCTTGATTTAAAAGAACTGAGAGTTGCAGCGGACCTGCAGTTTTCTGGGAGTTTGTTCCAGATATATGGTGCATAAAAACTGAACGCTGCTTCTCCATGTTTAGTTTTGACTCTGGGGACAGAAAGCAGACCTGTCCCG
>NTHP01000572.1:90799-104354 GCA_003416845.1 Oplegnathus fasciatus | reverse complement strand
CGACCTGAGAGGTCTGGATGCTTCATAATGTAGCAGAAGATCAGAAATGTATTTTGGCCCTAAACCATTCAGTGCTTTATAAACCAACAGCAGTATTTTGAAATCAATTCTTTGACAGACAGGAAGCCAGTGTAAAGATCTCAGAACTGGAGTGATATGATCCACTTTCTTGGTCTTAGCGAGGACTCGAGCAGCAGCGTTCTGAATCAGCTGCAGCTGTCTAATTGATTTTTTAGGGAGACACCATTACAGTAATCGAGTCTACTGAAGATAAATGCATGGACAAGTTTTTCCAAATCCTGCTGAGACATACCTCCTTTAATCCTTGATATATGTTTAAGGTGATAGTAAACTGACTTTGTAATTGTCTTAATGCGGTTGTTGAAATTCAGGTCTGAGTCCATGACTACACCAAGATATCTGGCTTGGTCCGTGATCTTTAACACTGCCGATTGAAGCTGAGTGCTGACTTTTAATCCCTCCTCCTTGGCTCCAAAAACAACTACCACAGTTTTGTCTTTGAACTCCGCATCCGCTCAGATGTGTAATTACCTATAGACACAAAGTAGCTCCTGTCCTTTAAGTATAATAATATTAATTTAAGTATAATATAGTAATATTTTAAGTATTCAAACCAGTTTAGTACTGTGCCAGAAAGTCCCACCCAGTTTTCCAGTCGGTCTAACAATATGTTGTGGGCGACTGTGTCAAATGCAGCATTGAGATCCAGTAATACTAAGACTGAAATTCTGCCACTCTCTGTGTTTAAGTGGAACGTTAGTGCTAAAGCGTATGTCATGCAAGAGGGCCAATAAAAACAAACGGAATGGTCAAAGTTTTCGTATTGACATTTAAGGTGTGTTGATTGATTCACAACATCAACTCATGCATTGAGTAACATCCAAGAAAACATATGCGTCACAGCGCAATAACGCATCACAGTACATCATATGCGCACAGGCGGCACAGAGACGATACCTGATAATCACCATCAGGGAATGAAACTGTCAAACAAGGTAAAACCTGCTGCTGTGAGAAGCGGAGAAGATGCTTACACAAGGTAACAGTCCAGCACAGAGCAGAGTAGGAGAGAAACAAGAAATCAGCTGTGCAGAGAGTGAGGGACAGCGCAAAGTTCAACCACTCTTCAACCATTCTGACAAAACACTCAACACAGTCAGTCAGAAAAAGGAGACATCCTGCAGATAGAAACGAATGAAAGAGCAGGCAGTTGATGGATCATTAGAATAGTTATAATTATGGAATAAGTTCTCTTTCAAATCAATAATCTTAAGATATGAGTGGAAAGTTTTGTTCTTGCAGCTGCATTTATAACATTCTTTTAGTCAAACGGACCTTAACCACGTCATGTGATATTCTACCTCAGTACACTTTCAGAACAAATAGAGCCCATATCTCCCAGTTCACACTCTCCAATCTCCGTTCAGCAGGTGGCGGTACTGCCCTTCAAGTTGCCATTGAAAGAAGCTGAAGAAGAACAATAACCAATAAGAACACTCGTATTAACGTCACATGACCTGGAAACATGGCTGCATAGCAAAAGAGAAGTGTCGAATGACAACAATGCAGTTATTTTGTACTATAAAATAATTTTACGGTCAGGATTTCGTCGATATTTTATATCCATCTTCACGGTAAATAAAGCATTTTATGCATTAGCATGTGCTAATAAGCTCATTTTAAGACCTTTGTCCTCTGTAGTAGTCTTGTTGCGAGCGACTGTCACGAATGTAACACATGTCATTTGAAGTTGTTGCCACACCACACAACATAAGTTATACGTTGAATATACGTATAGTGAATTAAAAGGGTGGATCCAAAGAATGAATACTCTTGTGTTAGTTATTATTAGATCATAACGTCAGTTTAGGGACGAACAAAGCAATACATTTCTACATTTTTAAAAGGGAATTTGGAGCGACCTTCTGCTTATGAACGACGTAACCAGGAGGACCGAATTTGACCGTTTACAGTGAAGGTGCATTGAATGACTTCCTCTTTATTTTGGTAGATAATGAAGCTGCGTGTCCAGCTGCAGTGTAAGAATTTGCATGAATACCTGAGAGAGCTGAGTCCTGAGATTTTGGACAGACTGTACAACCATCCAGCAACATGTCTGGCCGTCTACAGGTACGATGGCTATAGCACATACTGCACTGATGGTTATGGTGTTGATATGGACATATGACTCTCGAGGATTGTTGTATGTAATTGTATATTGTGTTTGGTAATCTGCAGGGAACTCCCCTCTCTGGCCAAGAATTATGTAATGCGTATGCTGTTCCTGGATCAGCCTCTCCCCCAGGCAGCAGTGGCATTGTGGGTGAAAAAAGACAGTCAGAAGTGAGTCACTTATCTTTTCATGTCTTCATTACACTTGTAGCAGTATTGTAAGTGGATGAATCATTTTGACTGCGCTCCTGTACCACTGTGTAACATTTTCCCCACTGACCCGTTACTGTGGAGTTTTATTTATGATTATTCTTTTTCATTTACATCCACATTAATTCTCTAAAAATCTCTGTAATAGATGCATTCTGAATCAGCTGTTGTTGTCAGCCAGACAGGCAGTCTCCTGATCCAGCTTTTCCTCACTGATACAGATTCCGCTATCTCAATTCAGGGTGTCTTCTGATGCAGAGTACCATCCCCAGATCAGTATCAGTGCTGACAATGACCTTAGTAAGCGGATCATAACATGAATGAGCCACATTAAATGCCGTTTCTTTGTCTTTGGTTAATTCAGTGAATTAAATTCCTGACAAATCAAGGCACTTCATCACATTAATGCAACAATCCTGCACTATGACAATCATTTTGACAATCCCATGAAGAAGTGGGCCTAGTTCTTCAAATGTGGTTTAACTAAACCAGGCTACCATGATGCTGTCACATTAAAATGATCATGTTGAGTGACATCCAGCTAATTTGGTTCCTGAATTCAGTTAAAGGATTATTTTGTTAATTTATGATGAAGTTATCTGAACAGTGCACTCTTATTTTGAAATGATGTGTACTTGCATTGTTACTGATGTTGTTGCGTTCTACATTGTACAACACAGTATTTCCTATATTTCCACACTCACATTGTTGTTATACAGTTATTCATTATGAGTGTATGTCTTTAGACTGTGTATGACGAGGGAGGTTCTACTCAGTGTTAGTGCACAGAGTTGTTGTTGCCACAGTATTTTAACTATGAAATAAAATCTAATGATAGAAGTATGTTTAATAAGTTTCAGTGTTGAAATGGCAAATTCCCATCATAATGGCATTGTTAAATGTCATGTGTTCTTTTTGTTCATAGTATTCCAGATTAATTTAGGATTGGTTCTTTTTTTAAGTTTACCTATTTTATATGCTGTATATTTTATCATATATAGGTATATAAGTCTTTTTTTGTGAAAATTAAATTCTGATAATTACACCAAGAGATCTTAATGGTTTCCCAATTTGGGTTCACCCTAAAAAGTCTTGATCATGATCCAGCTAACTGTGAATTAGACGTACTTTTGCAGGTTTGAGCTTAAGGACTTGTTGCTATGACAACAGCTTCTAATAAATTGTGAGACAGCTTTAGAACTTAAAAATTCAGGCCTTTGTCCAATCATCAACATTCAAACAAGCAAACTCCCTTATCCATGTATACTCTAAACACTCAACCTAATGCAGTCAAATACAACAAGCCTGCAATAAATTCTACCTTCAGGAAGGTTGAGGTGTTAATTCTGCTTTATAGCCATTTTTAAGGTTGTAGTTTGTGGTGTTGTATTGTGTTACAACACAATACAATTAGTACAACTTAGTATACTAAGAGGCGTTTCTAATATTTTGTCAATCACATTTATATCAATAAGGGCACACTAAATATTAGAAACACCTCTCAGTAAAACACAATACAATTCAACACAGCACCACAGACTACATCCTCCAAATGACCCTAAAGTTGAATCAACACTTCTCTAAAACAGTTTCGACAGACAGCGAACATTATAATTTATAACTGTCATGAAGGTGGGATTTATTACAGGGTTGTTGTATTAGACTGCAATAGTTTAGCTGAGTGTACCTAATAAAGTGGAAACTGAATGTATGAAGAGCAAGGCCCTGCTCATCCCCTCAATAGCATAAAACACCCAGAGATGTTGAAGGGGTGGACACAGTATCTTGGTCTAAACAGCACAGCAAAATGTGTGCCGTTTACTTCATTGGCTGTGCTTTGCCAAATTTCTACTATCTCAGGGTATATATCATTATATATATCACCCAACCTTTCATGAACACACTGCTGTCTTGAATTGACTTGATAACATTAGCTGGAAGTTGTGTTTACAGAATGGCTTAATGCTGGATCATTTTTAAGTCAGGCTTTTCCTAGCATTCTTTGTGCAGCGTCCCCTTGTGTGTGTTTGCCTGGGCTGAATCCTACATATTGTTGGATGTTACTGTGTCTGCCTTATAAATCTATTGGTGACGACTCTGTCAGCTATTATGATGGGATCTATCTATATGTGGGATAGTATCACCACCAGAATTGTATTCTTGCAGGGTGAAAACCCCTCTTAAACATCATTAAGGTGAAAGTAGCTGCTAGAACAGTAAATAACCCCTTCAGGGTTAGCAGCTCTTTTGTCGCCTATTAGGAGGGGGGGGAAATCAGTGGATTACACATTTCAAAGTAATAACCAGTTCAGTTCATTGTTCATTTTTTGTCTTTGCCGTCCACCCGCAGGGATCATGATGAATGTGTCTCAGTGTTGGCAGGACTCCGGCTTTGGCACAGTCAGCAGCTGCAGGGTGGTCTGCAGGGATACATTTTAAATCCGGTGTTCAAAGACAACCTGAGGATAGCTCTGCTTGGCGGGTAGGTCTGCTTCCAGTGAACAAACCGTTTAATCGCAGCACTGCAGCGCTCTTCTCTTTCACTCTGTTTTTATAAACTGTTTGTTCATTCATTAAATTCAGCTAGTGTGCACACAACTATTCAGTGTTTGTACATGGTTAATTGGTGTAATGTTTGTACAAAACAAAACACACCTGCTACGTGCTTGGTTTCACGCTCTTCCACTTCCTTCTCAGCCTTGGCCAGACAGGACATGGTTGGTTAGAGTTATAGAAAAGGATCCACACTTAAAGACTCTTAAAGATTCCACTGCTGTGTCGACACACAGGGGCAGAGCATGGGCAGATGAGGGCAGCACTCTGGGTCCTGACCGCCATGCACGGGACATTGAGAGTCTTGACCGCTACGCTATTGAGCGCTGGGAGGTCATCCTGCATTTCATGGTGGGTTCTCCCTGTGCTGCTGTCAGTCAGGACCTGGCTCAGCTGCTGGTTCAAGCAGGACTCATGAAAAGGTACACAGTAGTAATATTAGAGAGCACTGACAAGTTTATTTTTACACTGTAAAATAGCCCGCTCAGTACATATCTTGGTCACACTTTAAAGGATCCTTTATTTTTCTATGTTATGTGTTTATAAATAAACATAAACAAATATTGTCTGACATATCATTGTTAGATTTATTTCAACTTTTAAATATTAATAGTGTTGGTTCAGAAATCCAGTATCGAAGCTGTAGAACTAACTGACCCTTCACTGAGCTTTCCATTTGAGCACTGTTTATGTTTATGTTTACTTTATTTAAGAAGGGACAATGCACATTAATTAACATGATCACTTAGGTCCATCATGTAAATGTGCCAGATTTAGCCATACAGGCTAATTTTCATATGCAGTCCCTGGCAGGTTGGTGGCATATAAAAACCATTAAAAGACAACATACAAAAGCACACAAGCACAGACAATAGTAAAACAATGACATAACCACTGCTCCAGATTATGACAGCATGTTTGACTGCCCAGTTTTTAAAAAAACACTGTTTTATAGATTTGGAGAAAGAGTTATGAGATGTAATGTTCTTTAGTTCTGTGGGTACAGTGTTCCTGTATATACGCAGTTTACAATGACATTGGTGGCAGACTAAGCACTGGAAAGTCATAGTTTTTAAACAATGTGTCGTTGACTTCCGACATAAGGCAAAAGCAGCTGCGGCTTCAGATGCAGCTGAAATGACAACTGTAGCTGGCTGACTTTATCAGCTGTAACTAGCTAGCTAATTAATATTAGCTCCAGGAGTTGGTTAAAACACAGTCTGTGGCTCACTTTTAAATTTCTCCAGCTGATTCATATGAAAATAAGAACTGTGCAAAAGGGTTTTGAATTTGCTTTTGATGACCAACTCAAATGACATAATTCTAACTCAGAGCTGTGTAATGATGCAATAAAGACTGAGGCTAAAGCTAACAAGTCCCAGGTAAAAGTCAGCATCCTCACCAGCTGTCGACCCACGTAGAAGACATGGAAATAAAAGAGCAGCATTGTTGTTGTTTTGCAGTGTATCTTGTTAGCCCTAGTATTATTGAACAGTATTGTAAGAAAAAAAAATAATATCACAATGTTTTTTCGTTCATATGTTTACTATAGAAATGCATGCTACTTGGACAAGCAACACAAAGGTTAGATTTATGCTTTATTGTAAGTATTTTCAAACAGTATGTGTCACTTTTATGTGATTTTAGTTTTGGAAAGGGAATAAAACAGACACACTCTAAACTCTCTCTTACTACAGCCCCATGCACAGCACTCCAACACGTGGAGAAATCCAAAGGTTGACAGACCTGCTTTGTCTAGTAACTGATGCTAAGCTATGACCAGACAGTAGCACATTGAGGGAAGGGTAGTGAATGGTCAGTTCGTAAAACAGTTGGGTACCTATACAAACCTGAATCAGAGGAAATACAAAGTGAATATGATTATTTCTTTGCAGTTGTGACATCAGATAAAAGGGTAGTTTAGAAAGGCCTTTTCAAATGGTGCGAATCCATCACATTAAAAAGTTGACGAGTGGCAGCTTCATGCTTTAACTTCACTTAACTTATATCCATAATGGCAAAATCCAAAGACCAGACTATTTCATAGCATATTCTCTTCAATTTATGTAGAATTATGGGAAATCCAGATGTAGAAACTGTCTCAACTCTATGCGTGAGCAGAATCTATTACAGGGAGGTTCATCAAAGAGTAATGAAAATGAATGTGAACTCCACTCTGAGAACTTAAGCTATAGGTTGAATTATTATTATTGATTGTCATAGCTCATGTTGTCTCATCATCTTCTCTGTTTGTCAGTGAGGCAGGAGAGGCTCCCTACATCACCTCAGCTGGTTTCCAGTTCCTCCTACTGGACACAGCCTCTCAGCTATGGTACTTCACCCTGCAGTACCTCAAAACTGCTCAGGTACCTGTGTATCATCTGCTACTTTGACATGATTAGGTTTAAATAAATTGGACCAGTGGTTATCAGCCATGTACCATTATGGCTCTAGAGTCTCTATAGCCTGTCATTTATTCTGATTAATACATTCTCAAGCAGAGGGGGCTGTAATCAGTGACATGAGCTGCAGAGATTGGCTAAAATAAAAACCTGCAGACTCTTGGGTCACAGTTATCCATTTCTAGGATTTCTGCCTCCTGCCAGACTCTGCCAGTGCCCTATTTGTGGAAAAGAATATCTATTGCCAGGAGTGGAATGAATACAAAATAAAGGAGGACAAAGTGTGCCTAACTAACTGTGAATTGCTATGAAAGTACAGCGTGGAGAAATTAATTCTGACTGAGAAACATTTATACAGCGGCAGGTAAATTCATCTCAGTCCTTTGTGTTCTGTCAGCTCTGAATAATCAATCATTTCCCAGTAAAGTAGAAAATGAAACTAGCCTAATACAGGACCCAGCTGACCCAATCATACTTGATTGTCTTCTTCTGATGAGACCTGATGATTTAAACATAATCATTAATAATTCGATCATACTCTTCTATTAAAGAGAGGACACGAACAGAAGGAAAAACCCAATGAGCTCTGAAATACTGAGATTCACACAATGAAAGCAACAGGTGTATTGTGGAATTAATGTAGATCAATCTCATATTTTTTATAAATGTTAGAAAATAATTGTGTTCTGCCAAATACTGCAACCCAAAGTCCCCATGAGTTACATGATACTTTTGCTATTATTTTTCTTTGCTGTAGGAATGAATAGATTATGGGTTTTAAATACAGATTGTTTTCATTGTTTAACTTGTAGTCTTCAGCCTCAACTGACACTGACCCAAGTGACATCGCTTGAGGACGTTTATCACTTCACACAGCTCCCTCTGGAGACACGAAAGACTTTATACCACTTTTTTCACATGTACAGTAGTACTCCCCAACACTTGTAAATTGACTTTGATGTGTAAAATTGATAGAGTTCCCCTTTAAGACTACAAGAAACATAATACTCCAAATCAGATTATTGTTATATTATTATTGATATTATTGGGCAAGTATGTGTACACATACAAGGAATTTGACTTGCAAGGAAGCCGGTCTCAATGTACTGCACACAGAAGAAACTAAAACTAAAACAAAGAACTAATATGTACATACAATTAGGTGAAAAATAGGTGTGTGTGTGTGTGTGTGTGTGTGTGTGTGTGTATATATATATATATATATATATAAAAAGCAACAATGACTAACAACATACCATGTCTATAATAAAGTCAAGTGTTCTGTAGATTGTAAACAAATACAAATAGTGCAAAGTAATAAATATTGAATGGGTAAAGTACTAGATTACTTTACATACCGTACATAAAGTGGGTGGCTATGTACAGTATATGCATGTATACCTGTCTATAATACAGTATATACAGCGTGCAGGATTTATAGATGGATGATAAAACACAGTGTGTATTTTAAACTGTAAATATATAATTTGTAGGTAACTTCAAGGGTTTATTTATTTGTCATTATACAACACAGGGTTGTATAACAAAATTCAAGCTGCTCTATAGTCTGGTGGTACGGCAGCGGATACTTCTGTATCGCTTGCTAGACAGGAGAAGGGTGAACAGGCTGTTGCTGGGGTGGGTATTGTCTTTTAATATCCTTTGGTCTCTGCGCAGTAAACCTCAACTCACCGATATCACTAATGCTCATTAGATGGGTACTAATGATGTTCTGGGCGGTTTTAATCACATAGAGCACCTGTAAGCTACTCTCAATGAAACTCAACACTTCCTGCACAGGTGTATCACATTAAAAGCCTTCTAACGGCTCAAGGGTAATAATCCCTCCTTTCCCTTGTAGGCTCTTAATGTCAAATATCTACATTAAGTGTTGAGTTTCAGTGACAGTAGTTCAACAGTCTTTGAAAAAAACCATTTGGTAAAAATGTATGAAAGTACATGAAAACAGTATTTGTGTAAAAAAGGAGAAAGTGTCCTCAGCAGAATGGTGAGTATGACACATGACTGATGGAATTAGTGCTGTGGAAATGTACATTATACTGAATTTACCATATGAGCTATTAGAGTATGGATAATTCCACTCCCCCCCCATGTTTTTTGCCCAGAGTTATTAGCGACCAACATTTATTTGTTCATGCTGGTTATTATTTGAATACCCGCTTTTAATCGAGAATATCTACTTATGCATATTTCACACTTTGTCTCTTGCAGTCCAGAGGGATGGACCTGGTGGAGATCTTGTCATTCTTATTCCAGCTCAGTTTCTCTACTCTTGGCAGAGTGAGTGCACAGTAGTTTGCTTCTTTTTGATTCTCAGAGCAGTGTGTGTATGCGTGGTGGAAGGCAACATAACAATGACAGTGGTCTGAGGTTTTAAAAATTCCTGCTTAGTTTGAGTTTCTTTGTTGTCATTGATCTTGTGTTGCCTGTGTACCTCAGGATTACTCAGTGGAGGGCATGAGCGAGTCATTACTCACCTTTCTGCAGCACCTGCGGGAGTTTGGACTGGTCTTCCAAAGGAAGGTGAGGCCCTGAGAAGGAGAGGGACACACACTTAAAATTCTGTCAGCACCCCTTATCATCTCCTTCCAATGAAAAGAAACTGTAATGATCCTCATAGGGAAGCTGGCTCACTACAGTAGCAACATAACGATGGTATACACCAAACTGTACCTGCATTGCAACTAGAATCTAAATCAAAAAAGATACAATACAATTGAAATAAAAGGGGAGCAAATGGTTTATATAATTATATGTAAGCAACGTTCATCCCTAGAAATAGGAGTATACCATGTATGTACATACGGTAATATTACTATGAAACATGTACATACGTTTTAAAGGGGTAAGCCAGCGATATAGTATCATATTTCCATAATGTTGCAAGACTTTTTTAAAAATTGAAGCAGCAGAGGCCGAGATATGCTGACTTTTATTGCCTAGTAAATAAATTTGTTGTCTCTAATGCCATGCTGGGATAACCCTGATGACATCCCAGTGACATCATCAGGGTTATTTTCTCAGACTTTACAAAGCTCCTTCAGAGCCACAGAAGACATTATAAAACTGTTCTAGCACTAAAATGAGTGAACTGATTTTTGTGGAGTGCCCCTTTAAAGGGATCGTTCAGCTTTTTTGAAGTGGGGTTGTATGAGATACTTATCCATAGTCAGTGAATTACCTGAAGTAGACGGTGGTCAGTACCGGTGTCTCCCGGCACGGAAGCTAAGCAATGTACTGCTGTGGACGGGGTCAGCAGTAAAAACGTATTTTAGCCATCTAAAAAAAGGCCCACCTAAAAAAATCTATATCAGTTTAAGTGTACGCTATATTTAGAACATTTTCACCGCTTTACCTTGCCGTCAGACAGTCTTTTCCTTTGGCACTACATTTTCTCAACCGTAGAGCTTCCGTATTCCTACACATGAGCCCGTTCAGTGTCCAACTGCAAAAGTTCTTCTTCTGTATACTCTGGTTCATAAAGGTATCCTCTTGTCTCCACAGTGAACGGCATTTCGTCATTGCTGTCATAATCACTTATTTTTATTTTAGCTTGTATGTGCTGTCTCTTCCACAAACCGCTGACCCAAACAGCTGATCTACAGTGTGCGGCATGCGTAGGAATACGGAAGTTCAAAGGAGAAGTGCCAAAGGAAAGTGCTGTCTGACGGCCAGGTAAAGCGGTGAAAATGTTCCAAATATAGCGTACACTTAAACTGATATAGATTTTTATAGGTAGCTGAAATACGTTTTTACTGCTGACCCCGTCCACAGCAGCACGTTGCTTAGCTTCCATGCCGGGAGACACCGGTACACCGGGCTGCTTCTCCAAACTGGAAGCCTGCTGACCACCATCTACTGTAGGTAATACACTGACTATGGATAAGTACCTCATACAACCCCACTTCAAAAAAGCCGAACTATCCCTTTAACACACTTTAACACTAATTTGCAGCAACCATTATGTGACTTATGAATGACAGCCAAATATGATAGGTGTAATTTTGTCCCTCAAAAACTTAAAGCGGAAAGTATATTCTAAAAACATTTTAAAGAGTATATAAAGTTGTAATATGTTAGTTTTCTGTGATTCTTCTGTCTTTTGTCATCAGAGGAAGTCGAGGCGGTACTACCCCACCAGACTGGCCATTACTCTGGCTGCAGGAGTCACTACTAGCTCCTCCTCCTCCTCTAACTTGGCTTCCACTCCTGGTGCTGGAGATGCAGGCTTCATTGTAGTAGAAACCAATTATCGTATCTACGCCTACACAAGTATGTCTCAACACTGGAAGCTTTTTGTGCTACATTTTTCACACTAATAACTAAATTTTACTCAATGTTCAAGTCTCTGCCAGCCTTCTCAATAATGGTGTCATATGAATAGAGTTATAAATTGGAATTTGGCGACACCAGCTGGCTGTGGTTGTTTCCTGTTTGTTCGGATGCATTCCAAATAACTTGATACAAGTGAACTGTGAACTGCACCACAGTTCAATCGTTAAAGCCAGTGACTACCACACAAGACTATCTAGCTATAGAAGTCAGTAATAAAACTTCAAGGAAGAGTTCAACATTTTTGGAAAAATTATGTCTGAAAAAATTATGTCTGTGTGTTAAGTACAGAGCTGGAGTCAGGACGTGGTTGGCCTAGCTTAGCATAAAGACTGAGGCAAACAGTTAGCCTGACACTGCCCAAAGTTAAAAAATTCACTTACCAACACCTCTAAAGCTCACTATACGAAAATATGATCAAATTATTTGAGAAACATTGGATCATATGTTTGTGTTTAAAAATGCTTTACATAGCAGCTTTTGAAATGATGCACAACTTGCCATTAGCTTAAAGTACCTGTACTAACTTGTTTGCATTTGTGTGCCCCTCCCAGACTCAGAACTTCAAATTGCCCTGGTGGCTCTGTTCAGTGAAATGCTGTATCGCTTCCCCAATGTAGTGGTGGCTCAGGTTACAAGGGAGTCAGTGCAACAGGCCATTGCCAACGGCATCACTGCACAACAGGTCAAGTACTGCACACACTGTGCTATCAGAGGGGAAGTTTAGGGTCTTTAAGGGGGAGGAAATCTTGACCAGAAGAATTGTACCATAAATCCATTGTAAAAAGATTCTCAAAAATATGAGAAATATGCTGCTATAGTAGTGCCCAGTTGACCCCCAAATACCCAAATTTTCTCATAAATCACTGCTGATGTGCTGATATTTTGGCATTACTTAAAGATATAGCCTTGAAGATTTTCATTTAAATAACATAATAACACTATCTATCTCCGAATGAGTTAACACAATGGTGACTGGGCCTATGGCCCACTGATGAAAGCCCCTGCATTTGCAGTATTACGACCCGGTGTCGGCAGCGACTTTCCTGGAAAAATCACAAGCGGCGCACAGTTTGGCTTTTAATGCTACAGACTCGCTCTACAACTCACCTGTGTGTGAAGCGGCGTGCTGTTTTTTCCGGTTGTGAGCGTTGTGAGTAAACGGTTATTATGGCCGAACAAACAAAGAAAAGGTTGATGACTACAGACGATGAAACTTGAAACTGAAACTGAAGTGAGGTCCAAAAACACACCTGCAGTTACCGTTTATCGCCATAGGTGCTGCGAAAGACAACGAAATGAAAATCTTCGAGACCATAACTTTTACAAAATCTTAAAAGCTATAGGAAAGTTGGTCTAGAATGCACTTTTTTTCATATACATATTATGTATGTATACCCTTTTACCCCTTTAATGTATGATTGAGCCAGAGAAGCTTAAACAACCTGACCCATAATGAAAATACTGAAGAGCAGCCTCACCAAGTTCAACCCGACAAGTTACTGAGCTTTTATTCGCACTTCAGTAAATAAAAATGTTAAAGATGCTAAAACAATGCAAGATGTAAGAGATGTGACTAGTAAGAACTGATACCTATTTTATGTTAAATTCAATTAATCGATTCAACACCAACAGTCAAGTGAATGGTATAACAAGGCCTGTATTTTGCACTGTGAAACCACTGCTTTTGCTTTAGTTGTGATGCATTAATTTAGCGATGCCACCAAACTGTTTATACACATCTGCCAAAAGCTACAGCTACAACAGTACAGTATTACAGTATGAACTAGTTGTCCAGTTAATTTAAAGAATAGGTTCACAATTTTCAAGTCTTTCTTTAAACA
>NTHP01000572.1:55174-89045 GCA_003416845.1 Oplegnathus fasciatus | reverse complement strand
TGTTCATTAATGTGACATGATGGCTGCATATTCAGAAAAGCCTCTTTCTAGATTACTGTTAATAAAAATCTATGAATCCAGAGAGAAACCACCTGCTATAAACTGTCACCGAGCCACTGCTGAAGTAACAGGTGTGGAAACAAAAGCTTGTACAGCTGCTGTTGACCTCAGATATTATTCAGACTCACTGAGTCCCTCTGTTCCCTGCTGTAGGAAGCATTTATTCTGCAGTGTTGTGTTGCTGAAGGTGCAAAGCTGCAGAGATGTGACTGTATCAAATCTATATGAAACTTTACACCTTCATGCAGTAAACATGAAATCCTACATACAATGATTACATAACAGTGAAGTCTTATGCCACATAGTAGTCTGAACTTCAGGAATAAATAAGTTGAATCAGTGGGAAACAGCAGCATGGGGTTTTATTTTCCTCAATCTGAAAAGAAATCCTACTTTCAAAGGAAACTCTAACGAGGTTGTAAAAACCAGCATCTGGTATCAAAATGGTCCGTTCTTTAAATTCGGAGAAAGCGCTCGTACCAAACCTGGAACCCACTGAGAGCAAAGCACAGAGTGCAAAGCACAACATTATCTTAACCTCTGACAGCCTCCTGTGAAAACATTTGAAAAAGGAATTCTTATATTTAGATATTCTTTAATGTGTTTTGTGACGGGGCATAATTGAAAACATTTTACACGTTGTTTCTTCCTTTTATACTCGCGCCAAATGTCTCACTGTCTGTTTCATGTCATGTTAGGCAGCTTTTGGATTTTTTTTCAACTATCCAGTCAGAAAATAACACACGTGTGTTATTTGATTCTTGTGACACTTGTGTGACATTTGATTCTTTGGGTGACTGAACACAGGACTTCACAACAAATCAAAGACATTATCCCATTAGCAACATGGCAGCCACGCTGGACGTCTGGGGAAAATAAAACACAGAACAGATATGCTGAAGTTTTGTACAGTTGGGACACCAGAGGTTTTCTATTCAAAAGTGCAGCTAACCTTAACAACATAAGATTCACCTAAAAATAATCATGTTTGCTGCTAGAAGTACTGTCGCTAACCTCACTTATTGCATTAAAGCTCACTGTTGGACAGCTTTTACTATGAAGCAGCAGCAGGAAGTTTGCATTAACAGGAGATTAAGCAACAGACTTCATTACAGAAAACAGTGAAGCTGCTTTCTAAAGTTTTAGCAGTGGAACAAAACTACAAACTAAAGCAGCTCTTGTTATACAGGTGGTGATAAAAACCAGCTTGGTGAAGGGCAGAGACTGGTTTAGTTCTGTGCTCCCGAGCAGGGTCATAATATAATGGTTCCCCTTGGTCTGCAGGCCAGTACCAAAGTGCATGTGAATGGTGATGCGTTCACTTACTGTTGTACGTACTGAAGTGCATTTGAATGGTGATGCATTCACTTACTGACGTACGTACCGAAGTGCATTTGAATGGTGATGCATTCACTTGCTGTCGTACGTACCGAAGTGCATGTGAATGGTGATGCATTCACTTACTGTCGTACGTACTGAAGTGCATGTGAATGGTGATGCATTCACTTACTGTCGTACGTACCGAAGTGCATGTGAATGGTGATGCNTTGTCGTCGCTAACCGTATCCAACTACCTCATGTCTCAATCACATGTTTGAAAACACCGAACATCATCATAATGAACGTAAACAACCAACATGGCTGTCGTTAGTACTCACAGCGTCACTTTTCAGCCCTTTAACTCCCTCAGTTCTTCTCGCCATCGTTATAAATCCAGGCTGATGTTGACTCTGGTTTGACCTCTTGCTTTATCCAACATCTTTTTGGTCGTAGCCTTTTCTACTTCAGTCTTTCTTTTCCTTCTCTGACATTCTTGTGCGACAAGTTCACAAGCTTTAGCCGCCTGGCCGTGTGGAAGACTCCGGGCATGCGCAGTGGGTGCAGGATCAGAGGTCAGGGTCAGAGTGCGCGCAGGTAGTCAGACGCGTAGCTGGACGGGCTTATTACAGTCCTGTGACAGCCACAGACACTGGACTTTTTTCCTTTTTTTGTCAGAGCACTTGAATTGTTGATTGCTGTCTGGATGTAAAGAGAATTTCAACAAATATAACAAAAAATGCTTCTAAAAGACATTACCTACCCAAGCTTTAACTGCAACAAATATACTATGACTGTCAATTACAAAAAAAGTCACCTGCTAAAAAACCGACAATGACTGGCTAACATGCATGTTGCATACAAATCTCCTCTTTCATGTAATTTTGCCAAACCACACAGCACTACACAGAGGTCAACAAATCCCCATTCTCTCAAATCTAACTAGATAATTGATCAAGGCAGGTTTTAGGTCTACAGACCTTCATCAGATCGTCAGGTATATGCTTCAGAATTCCTAATTATAGTGAATCTAGTAAGTTACTAATTACAGACTAACTGTTTCTTACTTATATTTTGAATGTAAACTTTACAGTTAGCTTTTCCTAAGATTTAACTAAAAGTTGGTACCAATGTAGATGCCAGGAAAAAATGTGTTAAACAGGAATTGCACATTTTGTGCATGATATTTGTATTATATGTTACATGTATGCGTAGATCAGATTTTCCTTGACAACACGGTCTAATCCACCTGAATATGTGTAATAAATCTTTTCTTTACCCTCCAGATTATCCACTTTCTAAGGACCAGAGCTCACCCTGTCATGCTCAAACAGGTACATCAAACCCATCCGTTCTTCTCACACTTAATTCTAATAATAATAATGACTGGCTGGCCTTTAACAGGTCTGCACAGTGTCTTCATCCTCCATCTCTGTGCTTCAGACCCCAGTCCTTCCTCCAACCATAACAGATCAAATCAGACTGTGGGAGCTAGAGAGAGATCGACTGCAGTTCACAGAGGGTGAGCATGCTTATTTTTCAATGTGTGTGTGTTCATTGGTGTTTGTGGACGACAGGCCTTTATTTCTAATCGCCCCTGTTTTATAAGTATATTTTGTCATATTTCACATATTTTATGTCATAACACATCTCCTTGTTTTCTGATCTGCTCCTGTTCTAATTTTCTGTTAATGCAAACTCAACATTTCCTCCATGTTTTCCTGTTATCTTGATAAATTCAGTATAATGTACATTTCCACAGCGCTAATTCCATCAGTACAACAACATAGTCATGTCATACTCACCACTCTGCTGAAAACACTTTTTAACACAAGTGCTGTTTTCATTCACTAATTGATTACAGTCAGTTCTACTTTTTTATTTATTTATCACATTTTACATTAAACCAGTGGCTCAAAGGGCAAAATCCCTATCTGTCCTTGTACACTTTAAGTGGTGAGTTTTATTGACATTAGAAAAAAATAGAAGCCATTGGAAATAATTAGTGATGGAAATGAGCATTAGTATTAAAAAGAGATTGATTGATTGCGTCACCTCAATTTCAGGTGAATCTCCCAATTAAACTTGTCTTCACTTGAGTCATTCATTGCTATGGTCTGACCTAAAAGACACAGAGCCATTGTAAAATATTCCCAAGACATGTACCATGGATGACCAGCTGGCTTAATGTTTAACATTGTCTGAATGGGTCAGAACCAGAGGATCACAGGAACTCTCGTCGAAACCTGCAATAAAATTGAAGGACTTCATTCATTTTTTATACTTACTTTCATACATTGTAGTCTATGTTGTACATTCACTATTTAATTGTAGTTGGTCATACTTTGCTGTTTTTTTGATTGCTGTTAAGCTACCATCAGTGAAAGTCAACATGTCCCGCACAGATATTTCACATTAAAAGCCTTCCAGTGGCTTAAAGGGCATAATCCTAACTTTTAATGTGAAACATGTGCAGGCCGTGCTATGTTTTATTGGTAGTAGCTTCAAAGTGATCAAAAAACGGCATTTAGAAGCAACTGGAGCTATTTGGTGAATAAAAACAGTATTTGTGTTAAAAAAGAGAGAGTGAGTATGTTGTTGTATTGATGTAATTTGTGCTGTGGAAATGTACATTATACTGAATTTACCTTGTGAGCCATTATAAAACAGGTAATTCCACCCCCCCATATTTTTCACCCAGCCCTGACTAGTGAACAGCCTTTATTTGTTTGTGTTGCCACAATCAAACTCACCCATTATTTGAGTACTGACTTTTATTTGAGAATGTACTGTATTTTTAGTAACATTATAAAAAACATGTATTTGTATTGTAATAAATGTTTATGTTTTAGAAACTGTGTTGAGGAATTTAAAATCAGTTAACTGAAAGGAAACCTAGTGGAGAAGTGACTCTGTGTGTGGTGGATTTTGAGCTCTCTGTAGAGCTGCTCTGAAGCGTTTGATTTCTCAGGCCATCTTCATTTGTCCTGCCTGAAGGTTATGACTGACAGCTGATGGCCTCACTCTGTTGATATAGCTCAGTCAATAGAGCTGAGCTATAACTCTTGCTGTCTGAGCTGATGTACACTGTAATAGAGAGGATGAGTATTGATGTTGTGCTGGCCTTTAACCTCATTTCTCACCTGTCTGTGTGTTGTTGATGTCCATGTGTCCTTCAGGAGTGCTCTATAACCAGTTCCTCTCCCAGGCTGACTTTGAGGTGCTGCGAGACAGAGCTCAGGTTGGATTTTGTTTCATATCTCCATTACTGATTAATATAATATTTTATAATCAATATTATATGGATTTTAGATCCAGTTTAGATTTATAAATAATTTACATTGTTTTCAGACTCTGTACATTCTGATGTCACTGATCACGGCTGTGTTTTACCCTGTTATTGCTACAAGTGCACATTTTATTCACGGGCTTTTAAGGACCACAGCAGCAATTTTCCATGTTTTTGCAAATTTACAATACTAAAATTACACATACACTATGTGACACTCGTGTACATTTGATCTTGGGTTGTTATGGTTTGGGTTAGACCCATTAGTTCCAATGAAGTGAAATCTTAAAGGAAAACTATGGTTCATTACAACTTAGGTCTTATTTGCCTAGATCTGATCATCAGTTTTATAACATTGTACTCACCAGTACATAATTGCTGTGTCACGGAACATGGCAACATCGCTAATGATAGGTCTGACAGGGCAAAAAAACACAAGCAGTCAGACGATTGGTTAGCCAAATTTATCAGAAAGGGTGTGCTGCTGCTACTTCACCAACCAACCAGGTGCCTTTTATTCAAGCAATGTGTTTTGGCACAGGGCCTTCATCAGGGTGTTTTACAGAATGCGTAACAACCTATATATACTTCTACAATACACATGGTGAAATCTACCAAAAGGTGGCTGAGCATTCCTATGGAGGCCCAGTATTCATGTTAACTGATGTTCTGACCTATCATTAGGCCCTGCAGTGGGTGTCAGGCTATGGTTTCATAAATCTACTGAGCCCTCTGACAGGTGACACCATTCTCTAACTCTGACATGAAGTTGTTGTGGTGCAGGGTCTGGGCTGTCTGGTGTGGCAGGACGTGGCTCACAGGGTGATGGTGGTGACACCGCAGGGACACAGTGAGGTTAAGAGGTTCTGGAAACGACAAAAGTCTCACTCGTAACCAGAGGAACAGAAACAAGGTGCAGTGATGTCACACCTGATGACTGTTATTCCTATAACGTCAGAATTTTCTTGCTGCTACTGTTGTTCATTGTCATTGCTGTAAGAAAGTGGAGATGATATAATTATTTTCTATGTTTCATAAAATGTTGACTTCCATGTATTTTGGATTAAATGGTGATAAGAAAACGTACACATCTGCTCATTCTTCTTTCCTTTTTGAGTAGTTGTGAAATTTACAGATAAGCCAATTATGAAATACCGTCTTATATACTGTACATAAAGCATGTCTAAATATAGATTTGGATTATAATATTCTGCCCATGTCAGTTAAAGGTACCCTGTGGAGTTTTGACCACCAGTAGCACTATAGGACAATGGGCCTCACGCATGAATGTTTTCTTATTTTTCTCTTATATTTGTTCTTACGCAAAGCAGAGGAATATAAGAAAATCCTATGTGGAATTCATAAAATGTGCACTGACAGCGAAGTCTGTTCTTACCCACCTGAGTATGTTGATGAATTGCATTTGATCTTAAGTCGGAAATGCGTGCCAGGCAATTTGTAATTAGTGTAGGGAAACGCCCTAATAAAGCCATATAAGGGCAGTAGACTTAAGTGCCAACATTTGACAGGTAACGTCATAGCTACTTTTCAGTATACTAAAATAGTGCGCTCCACCACTGAGCGAGTGTGTGTCAGTTTATAGGCCACCTCCTGCTGGGTCTGAGGGTTGGTAAGTTGTGTCATAAGACACGGTAGTAGCGGATAGCCCCGATCACCTAAATGAAAAGTTGGATTTATGTTGAAAGGTAATAATGTTTATTTTTAAAATTATATCATATTATAACACTTGCATCTCCAGCAGCACCTTGATCCAACTGCATACCCACCGATTCTGCGTTCCCCCTGGCCAGCGGGCCCCCTCGTTCAAGATGTGATTCTGTGCATCACATATTATTTGGTCGTTTATTGAATAGAATTATTTTCTATTGAGGAAGGGGAACGGATTTGGAGATGGTGCCTTGATGCGCAAATGAGTACAGTTGATTGCTCCAATAGTATTGGGTAGTCCTGCAATGGCATAAAAATCCCTTTTTATCTGGGTCTGCTGAGCAGCGGTATATGGAAGCTGAATGTACTGTGGTGTTAACTGGAGGATACCCTGGAGAACTCTGGGGAGCACACGACTATCAGTGGATTTGGATATGCCAGGAAACCAATAGTGGTGAGTAGATCGTTTTGTCTCTGATCTAAATGAGGCTCCAGAACGGCACACAGGTTTTGAAGAATCTGCCTCGGTAAAATTATTAAATGAATAAATAATTGTAGAACATTTTTCTGTGTTTTCATAGTAGTCTATTTGCTGGCCCATTGTGAACCCGGAAATGTTGAGTACCCCAAAATTTTGTGTACAAATGTACAGTATGGGTCCCCAATATTTAGAGACTGCCGGATGCTAACTTGCATATGTTGGGCAATTAGCACAATTAGTATTAATTAGCATAATCACCTATATGGACTACATGGAATATTTCAGCAACTGCTTGGCCAATTTGGACAATATTGGTGTGATTTGGGGGATGCTGAATCCATTTCTGAATCAAAATTCAAAATGGCCGTTTAAACCAGAAGTGGCTACAGAGCGCAACACGCACCTCCATGGACAGCGTGCCCATCTACAGGTGCTGCTTTGGAAAGCAGCAGACCCCCCTGATCCACCAGCTGTGGACATCACCAAGACAAGAAGGAAGGCGAGAAGGAAGGAGAGGAAGTCATCATGCCCGTCCTGGATGCAAGCCCCATTGCTCCTCCTGCCCTGTTGGACATGATCAGCTGTAGCTGCAAAGCTGGGTTAAAGCCACGTACAGCAGCAAAGTGCAGCTGCACAGCACCGAGTTGAAGTTCTTTCAATTATTTCAAATACAAAAGTTATCTGTCCAATTCAATCGATTCAGTGTCCTCTAAAACTTTTAAATTGACTGAAACTTCATCAAAATTGGCCCATCAGGAGTTGACATATGGCCACTTCTGGTTTAAACAGCCATTTTGAATTTTGAAAAGGTCAGAAATGGATTCAGCATCCCCCAAGCCACACCAATATTGTTCAAATTGGCCAAGTAGTTGCTGAAATATTGTCCATATAGGTGATTATGCTAATTATGCTAATTGCCCAATATGCAAGTTGGCACCTGGCAATTTCTAAATGCTGGGGACCCATACTGTACATTTCTAACATAAAACTTTGGGATACTCAACATTTCCGAGTTCACATTGCTGACAAGTAGACTATACAGTTACTTGCTTTTTTCATCATCTTAATTAATATTTCACAGCACAAAACGCAGGTTGGCTTTTGTGCATATTGGCTTACATGTGGTCGAGGGCACTCATAAATATTGATCTTACTTAAGAACAAATGGAAAGTACGGAAGTATTGATGAATGCCACAAAAGTTCTTACATTGTTAGCACGCACAATTTAAGATCAAATCTGTGCCTATGAACGATTCATGCATGAGGCCCTGTCACACTATTCTGCTGATCGATAGTTGGTGGTGGTAACGCACCAAGAAACAAGCAATGCACCAACAAAGGCAGTGAGGAAGAAGACCTGGTAGCTAGTAAACATGGATGTAAAAATGAGCTTTGCAAATGTCTTTATGAGGAAGGATATTAAACAGGTTTGCCTGACCTTCTTCATTGAACATGGATTTAAAAATATTGCCCAAATGTCCTGTTAAATACTTGGAGTAATTTACTCTCAAGATCAAACTGGGTTTGTCCAAGGAAGGTATATTTTTTGTTTCAAATCTTATATGTGCCATCCTCCTTCTACCCTGAGATTATTTTATCCCTTGATACTGAAAAAGCCTTTGACTGGGCAGAGCAGGACTATTTGTGGCACTTTTGCTTCATTCACCCAATTGAAGGAAAAATATAATCATTAACAACCAGGTTTTTACATAATTACAAATAAACCCCCTTCACCAAATAATGCAACTACTGGACAACATTCTAACTTTAAACCAATGTGTGGTTCATATACACACGATTGCCTGGCTTGATCGCCCTCTTTATCTGTTATTAAAGAGCAATAGTAAGAACACTTGCAGCGCAAACTGGATGAGGATACACTGGATTTCATTCTGAACAGGGTCCTCTCATCCGTTTGGGCACAACGTGGACTTTTACTTATTTAGCCCTGGGCACAGACTACACTTGTTGTTGGATAAATTAGAGTACATAAAAATACCAGGACATATGAAAATTAATAAATTTCCTAAATTTGTAAGAAGATGAAACAAAACCAGAGCAAGAGTATTGCGGAGTGTCACTAGTCATGTGCAGCCTAAATGACTCGAGCAGCCAGGCTACCCAGTAGCTAGCATTAGCAGTGTTGTTTGTTTCGCAGACACAGCGCGACATTTTAACACTTGAAGTATTAAGTGTTTTACCAATAGCAAATTTCCAGTAGCGTAAGCGCTGACACCGTATTCTCTCGGGAGGCTGACGTAATAAAAGCGGCGGCCGAACGACAGGCCGCAAATGGAGCCAGGGCTCTCGCGTGAAATTCCGAACGCAGAGGGGTGCCCTAAACCGACCCGTCTGAGAGAGGAGACCCCAGGGGAAGAGGCGAAAGGCGGAGAGGGGAGCACCGCGATGTTGAAGCGAAGAGGAGCGGACGACGACACTGGGGAGGAGGTGAAAGCACGTTGTGAGGATGATGGAGATGACGAGAAGCAGATTAAAAGCGGAGAGGAAGAAGATGCCGGCAAACACGAAGAGGAACTGGACCCAAGAATTCAGGCATGTCACAAAATTATTATTATTGAAGTAGTCAAATAGATGTTGCCTCTGTTTTTTTCAAACAAATCATCCAATGTTACATCAGTACATATTGGCATATTTGCTTAGCGATGCTGTAATAAACATGAAAACACAGCCTCAAGCCTGCATCTCTGGGTTGCACATGTCCCCCCCATTGAACACTTGCACGTTGCTTTATTTCCAGCATTTTTCCAGCCCTTCAGTTCTATTCTGCTGTTTAGATCGTCTTTCCTCTGTGTTTCCAGGAGGAGCTGGAGCACCTCAACCAGGCCAGCGATGAGATCAACAAGCTGGAGCTGCAGCTGGATGTAAGAAAGTTGTTTGTGTATAGTCAGAATGTTCGTACACTGACAGACTGTTCTCTTGTAGTCCTGTTATCACTACCTCAGCTTACACACAGTGTCATGCAGAACTCACTGAATGTGATTTGCAATGTTGTGTCATGTGTTTGCTCCCCTCAGGACGCCAGATCAAGCTACAGGAGGATTCTTACTGATTCTGCCAGGAAGCTCAATGCTCAGGGCTCCCAGCTCGGCGCCTGCATTGAGAAAGCAAGGCCCTACTATGAAGCCCGCAGACTTGCCAAAGAGGTATGTGTTGTTGCTGCACGAGTCTTCAGTGTATTTGCATGGATTAGTATGAGAGAAATACACTCAGTCTGCAGTTTAGTAGGTGTAAACTAGTGCAGTCTAAATTTTCCTGCAAAAAACCCTCCCTTCATGAAGGTCTAATGTTCAGTTTTTGTTCAAACTGTTTTAGGGAGATGTCGATTCAACCTAATGTAGGAGGCTGTAGTTTGTGCTATTGCTGAATTGTATTGTGTTATATCGAGAGGTGTTTGTAATGTTCAGTCTACTCTTGCTGACATAAATAGGATGGACAAAATATTGGAAACACCTCTCAGCATAACCTGGCATGGAGTAAGAGGATTGCTGCTGCAGCTTAGGGGTACTGAACTGGCTAGACATTTTGAAATTATTTAAATTTGGTGCATTTTTTTTTTTTCGAACCGGAAGTGTACTGTCTTGGATGATGCTATTTGGGAATGTCCTCAGCAGTGTTTTGTTTTTGTTCATGAAAACCATGACAATAAATGTTGACAACCTTTTTTTCCACAACAAAACCAAGACTAAAACCAAACTAAACGTAACCTTTGAAAACAAATGTGTTACATTTTTTGTCAGCGAATAAAAACTAAACAATAATGTGAAAGATGGATAAATGGACAAATTAACTTATTACTGTTTTAATGCAAAGTCTTATTCAACAACCTGCATGGTCGTGCATCTGTGGAATCACATGCTGTAACTTAGCTCCTGATGAGTAAAACAGTATCCTCTGCTGCCCAAATATATATAAACATATATATATATATATATATACACACAAACATATATATATTTATATATATACGTATGTATATATATATATATATATATATATATGTATGTGCCCATATGCAAATATTGTTAGATTAATTAAGTCAGAGTCTGAAATATACTCGGTACTCAGGACTTATTGAAGTTGGGTTATATTTGTAAAATTGTATGACATTTTCTGGAGTTGGATGATATTTGTTTTATTAAATTTGTTCACAGATCATAACATAAAAATCTTGTTTTTATGTGTGTATCATGAAATAGAACTGATATTGAGACTTTTTTCTCATCATAGTTACTATATTGTCAGAACAATACACAGTTATTCTGGATATAACTGGGTGTAATTTACAAGTAATGGTAATGCATATGTAGTCTCCTTTATGTCTGTAGTGATAGCTGAGATTGAATCATTTGTTTGTAATGAAACCTAATTGATTACGTAAAACTTTTAACCCTTGAAGGAATGGGTCATGAGTGGCAGTCATGTTTAATCGACATGCTGAGGAGTCATTTGAAACTGTAGTTGAACTAATGAAAATTGTGCAGAGAAAGAGCAGAGGTCTAATTGAAAGCAATAAAGCAAATAATAGATTATTAATCTGAACTGTTGAGCACTGTCATTTGTAGTTATAAAAATGCAAATTAGAAAATGAGGAAAATGTCGTTGGTATCACATCAGTGGTGTTCATATGCAGATTTCAACAGCCATTGCTTTTTTTATCACTTAAGCCACATCATGTTTGACAAGCCTATCATGAAAAGACTCCATATGATGAAAAGCATCATCATAAACAGTGATGCAGTCATTAATCTTTCAGCAGCAACCTTACATTTTTTGTTATCCTTCTCCATCCAGCTGAACCTTCCTGCTGCTTTCTCATGCAGAGATGTCGACCAGAGCTTCCCATGTGATCAGAGTAACCTTGACTTTAGCAGCTTTCTCCCGAACTAACACAGATGCACCTTCCTCCAGGCTTTGATAGAGCTCTCTGAGCAGCATCTCTGAAATGACTTTGTTCTTTAATCAGGCTAAACCCCAGTGACATTGAGGTTTTATTTTACAGAGAGACCGAAAGTAATATGAAAACTAACAGCCTTAAAGTGAGATTACGTAACTTTTGAAAGAAGAAATAACACAGTCTTTCTCTCACACTGCAAAAAGTCACCTCTCAAAAACAAGGGAAAAAAAGCACTAAAATGAGGGAAATATTACTTGAAATAAGCAAAATTATCTGCCAACAGAACAAGAAAATTTCACTTGCCAAGATTTTCTAAAACAAGTAAAAATATCTCATCTCAAAGAACCCACAAGTATCTTAAAACCAGTACAGCAACACTAAAAACAAGTATATTTGTCTAGATATAAAGAAGATTTAAGAATTATTTTCTCAATATGTAGGAAAATGTGCTTAAATTCAGCAAATGCTAGTGCTATTGTCTTGAAATAAGACTATGTTTAGGAATTATATCTTAAAACGAGAAGAGTGACACTAAAAACAAGTACATTTGTCTAGATATGAAGAAGATTTAAGAATTATTTTCTCAATATGTAGGAAAATGTGCTTAAATTTAGCAACCTATGCTATTGCAGTTGTCTTGAAACAAGGTTATGTTCCCTGAAATTTACAGAGAAAAATAGCATATTGTGGCAGGTAGTGCAGAATCAGAGTTGGGAAGCACCTCTCAATGATGTCAACCTTTCATTGACATGCAACACAGGGGACAAGAGCAAAAAGTAAATTAACAGTAATAAAAGGAGTCAAGAAATGTAACAGCCACCTCACTAATGGTTAAAACTATAAAACCAGCCAAAAGTAAACCACCATGTTCTGAACAGACATATTACAAACACTAACAAAAAGTAACATTTGCATTTTGGAACATAAAATAGTAAACTTAGCAAACTAGCCCGTCCAGCACTAGGCATGCTGGGAAATGTGGGCGGTCGCTACAATATTGTGCTTAAAATAAAATAAATGTACTTGTACCACTACTAGAAATGAGAAATGTACTTGTTTTTAGTGTAGCTGTAGTGGTTTTAAGATATAATTACTAACCATATAGCCTTATTTCAAGACAGTGGCACTAGCATTTGCTAAATTTAAGCACATTTTCCTACATGTAGAGAAAATAATTCTTAAATCTTCTTTATATCTAGACAAATGTACTTTAGTGTTGCTGTACTGGTTTAAGATACTTGTGGGTTTTTTGAGACGAGATATCTTTACTTGTTTTAGAAAATCTTGGCAAGTGAAATTTTCTTGTTCTGTTGGCAGATAATTTTGCTTATTTCAAGTAATATTTCCCTCATTTTAATGATTTTTTTTCATGTTTTTGAGAGGTGACTCTTTGCAGTGTGCAGAGATGACAAGTATAAAGATGCTTAAAATAAGAAATTCTGACTTAGACTAAGGAGTTTTGTACTTGTCAGTGTTGATCAAACACCTTTTTAATTCTGGTCATTCTAGTTTCAAGCATTAAGTTACTCAGAACCAGTAAGAAAATCTCACTAACAAGTTATAATATCTTATTAAGATAGACAAAAAAGCTTGAAACAAGTGAAATGGTCTAACATAAAAAATATCATGTCAGACAAAAAACAAGTATATATTGCCTTGATTTAAGATGTTTCATTTTACTTAGATTTCACTTTTTGCAGTGCACAAATGAAAAAATTGAATTCTTTGGCAATAAAAGGCATCCTTTCTCAATTCAATGCACTCTTACATACAAACCATCTATCTGAATTTGAGTGGTTTGAATCCCCTCGTGAAATTCCCACTAGACCATTTCAAATTGTGTAATTTTAAAAACTTGTTTTTACGTAATTTATTTTTTAATGTCCTATTTTAACTATTTTCAAGTTGCTGAAATTCAAATTCTGATGTATAAATTCAAGTCAGGTCAAAAGTCAAGTTGTAATGTTGTGGCCTTTTCAGGTAACATCAGGAGCAGTTTAGTACAGCAGACACGTGTCCTTATTTATGTGCATTTATAATAATGTCAGAAACCAAGAAGAGCACTTCTGGATGTTTTCACGATGAAAAACTGTTTGCTCCTACTCCACCGGGCCACCTGTTGCTCTCCCCTAAAGTAGCTTTCACCCTGACCACCACCCCTATCTTCTGGTGGTGTTTGATATAAGGGCCCAGTGGAACAGATCAATAACATAAACATAAAAATGAATATTTTAAGCATGCAAAACATAGAAATGGCTCCAACATGTAATTTGAAGGTGAAAAGACCAAAATTCAAAATAAAAAATTCAGACATAATGTCGGAAAGGTGTGGGGGGTTTGGGTTTCCAAATCTTTTTGACCATCTGATAAGCAGCTTTACAGTGTGATGTGTTTATAGTCTATTTAAATGGACAGAGTTCAGAGCTGCATATTTGTAGCATAGTGCAGAAAGAGTCTGCCATATCTTTTTTTAAAATTTTCAGGGTTCAATAAATTAACCTACATGCTTGTAGTGTTATATCTGTATATCTGGCTCTGGTTACGTGGCTTTTCTCGTCTGAGATACCAAGATGCAATTAGGTTGTATTGGCTGTACACAAGTACTGTATCTGCCAGAGTTTTGAAAATAGAGTTCCAAAAATTGGGTAATTTAGGATTTTGCCAAAATATGAGCAAGGGAGGCAGAAAGGTATCTGCACCAGTCACACATGGAATCAACATTAGGATACATTTTAGAAAGTTTAACTAAAGCGAAATACGTGAAGCGCCTTAAACTGCATCAGAACTTGTCTGCAGTAATGACCACATTTAAATGGTAAATTCAAATGGTGTTCTTAAAGTTTAGGTGTTTTTGGTGTTTTTTGATGTCTTGAAAATATTCTTTAAGTCAGCAAAATGTACAATTTGAATAGCAACTTTGGGTGGCAGCCTGTTGCTGAAAGGACCAGCTCCAGTGCATGCTTTTTTTTTACAGTAGATTTTGTGATTGGTTAGAATGTTTTTTTTAGCTGCTGCGGTCTGTTTACCCAGGCCCAACAGGAGACCCAGAAGGCAGCTCTAAGATATGAGAGGGCTGTGTCCATGCACACTGCTGCCAGAGAGATGGTGTATGTGGCGGAGCAGGGCCTCTTGGCTGACAGGAACACCATGGACCCAACCTGGCAGGAGATGCTTAACCATGCCACCGCCAAGGTACACACCCAAGCTTCTCCCTGACTCTGGAATTGTGTATTCTACAGATGCAAAAAAGGGGAATTTGGCATGTTCTCTGAGAAAGGAGGCCAGCGTGTGAGAATTTTATGAACCCAGTTGGGATGGACACCTGTAATATTACATTTTTCAGCAACGAATAAAAACTAAACGATAATGTGAAAGATGGATAAATGGACAACTTAACTAATTACTGCTTTAATGCAAAGTCTTATTCAACAGTCTGCATGGTGGTGCATCTGTGGAATGACACACTGTAACTTAGCTCCTGATGAGTAAAACAGTATCCTCTGCTGCCCAAAAATATTTCTAACATAACATTATCAACTGTGGTTGAGGAAGTAACGTTAATGCTGCTTTCCGACGGCTATCTTTCGTGTTGCTATCAGAAGGAATGAGTAAGTTCCAGGATTCATGTCGACAGTCAACCATCTAAACCTTCCACTAGATGTTCACTGAAGAAATATCACTGTTTTTCAACGTTTTGGTCCTCTCAATCTAAACCCAGACAATGAACAGTATATTAATGAACAAGTGAGTGAATCCAGCTTCTGAATGATCAGTTGCTCTGCAGTTCTGCAGTTCTCTTCTGTTCTCTGGAGAGAACAGGTAGCTTTGGTAATGCTAGGTGAGCAGGAACGTTAGAGACAGAGGGTGGTTTTGTTCAAACAGCCAGAGTCTGGAAATGATAACTGGATTTACCAAGGAGAGTCAGTCTGAGACAGTAGCCTCAAAATGCTTGTAAGACAGAAAAAAATAAAAATGCATGAGAAAAACAAGACTAAAATGTCACTGACAATAATTAGACTAAAAAGAAAAGTCTTAAAAATAGTGCACATGACTTCAGTCAGTCCTGTTAACAAGAGATACAGGCTATTGTAAAACCTTAAGGGTGAAATGGTTACCACATAATTCCCATTATGTGCAAGTGAAACCAGAATTTCTGGGTTCTGTTTTGTTAGAATGAAAGTTTTATTCAAAATCATGCTGACACAGATTTTTTTAAAATTAGCCCTACAACACAACTTCACACAATAGTATGTTTTATGGTTCACTCAATTTGTCTAGACAGGGATGGTACATTTTTGTGAAATTGTGTAGTATTGTTTGTATAACATCTGTATTAGCAGCATTCAATATACACCATTTCCTATAAGCCAAAGACCTTTGTGGGGTTATTAACATCTCAGCTTGGCAACAGAGGCAAGTCAAGTGACCGTGGCTAGTGCAGAGATGGCTGTAACAGCAGTACAAAGAATGTTGAACAGCACAGGTGGTTTTTAGACAGCTGATACAATGATGTATTTTGTGCACTGCCAAGCTGGCTAAATTTGAAAATACATTGTCTTCTCTACATTTTGGCCTTGTGTCCACACCAAGCTGGTATTTTCACACCTCTCCAAAGTGAATAAATCTGAAAACACCCCGCCTTTTAATGTGGATGGAGAAAACAATGGAAAACAATGATGTCAGCCTAGTCGGGGGCTGAATAGCAGTTAAGTTAATAAGCCAACTTTTTGTCCCCTCTGAACCTAATTCTGATCACTCATTTCAAGTGTCAATATAGCCAAATACACAGCACAGCTGCCGTCAATTTATATTCTGGTGTCATACAACATCACCATCATAAAGTAGTGATTTGAGTCTATCAACTTGATAGATCAAGTGTGGCTCTCTTTTTATTTACAATATTACCTGCCGACGAGAACACCAATTGATGGCATTTTTACGAGCTTCTGGTGAAGCTGAGTGTGCCGAATAGTAGGCAGCCAGACAAGGTTGTACACTACTACACTACCACACGTTGCTCCGCTCGTCTGTGGTGCCTCCGATGCCTCACCTGGGTGGCAAGTTAGCAGATTTGTTGTCATTGTAGATTAAGACAGCTGCTTTGTACAAAGTCGACAAACAGCCTTATCTTGGTTAGTTACTTTGCCATCTACGGTGTAGAACCCAAAATACTTCCACATGCTGCTTCTCAGATGCTTTGGTGTCGTGATTGTCCACTCAGGACGGCACTGCTCGCTAGTGTCCTCCATTTTTGTAGCAAACAACAACATTACTAGCTTAGTTAACTGAGGTCAATAGAGCATGCTATAGGTCAAGCTGATGTTTTAGAGCGCGCTCTGCTGGATCAAGAGGCAAACTACTTCAAACGGTCTGTTGCGCTTATAGACGGTACATTTTGAATTCAAACAGGTCATTACAGTTCAGATATTAAATTTTCCCCCCACGTTTGAACGAACATTGGAATACGAATAAAAATTGACAGCCCTACTGTATTAAAAGCCTTAGTAAGATCTAAAAGTAATAAAGCAGATGTCACTGTCAGCTGCTAAAAGAATATCATGAAGAACTCTAAGAAGTGTGAGTGTGTGTGTGAATGGATGAATGAGAGGCCAATTCTAAGGCGCTTTGTCTGTTAAGAAAAGCACTATACAAGTGCAGTCCATTTACCATTTACCATCTGAAACATGACTTAAAATTTTCAGGCACTTGACCAGAAGGAAGTGAATTGAGTTGATTATTGCTAGATAGTCTAAAGCAATCTGCAACAGTGTCAACTGGCTTTGGAGGGCCAATGTTGTTCTTGCAGTTTAAATGAATGTGAGATGTATGACTGAAAAATGGGACTGAAACACGTCTGGTGTAGACAACCCCTCAGGGGACCACTGCTCACCATCTCAATGTACTGATGGTTAACATGCACTTAAACCAAGGTTGACTGTACTTCAGACTTCAGACTCTGATCCCCTTCCAAAGCAGCTATTACACTGCATCTGCTGTGCATTATGATTGACCACTTTATTGGAATGTCGGAAGGTTAGAGTATTGGAAACATTATAAAGTGATGATGTTCACAGTGGAAGTTGAAGAGATTCTCAGCTGAGTCACTCACCAGGACAGTCAGCTCCTTGAATGAATATCCAGTATTCCACTGCAGCCACAGAGAAAGTTTGAGTAGCATGGATCAAAGAGATCCAGTCTCCTTTTCTCTCAGTATTAAACTTTAAAGGTCATTGTGCTGTTGCAATTTTAATGATAGATGATAATGTTAGAAATTTTCTGGAATATTTTGGAATTTAAACTGGCAAAGTGAAGTGAATATGAGGGATTCAACAGTACATACAATTCATGTACCTTGATTTTAAGGCCACAGTTCAGTATGTTTTTGGTTTGGGAAGCTTTGGGAATCTCACAATTTGATGTGATTAATATAGGCCAATAATTCATTTTAGACCTATTAGCTATTTGTTGTACAGGAAAAAGAGACTGAAGACAAACGTTTGCTTTTTCATCTTAAAGATTTCAAATCTTAATCTTGCATCATATGCAGCTCTTTTATTGATTTTTAAATGCTCAAAAATATGTTCCCATGACTCTGTTGCATTTGACTATGTTAATGAGGTCGAAATCATCACTGAAACTCATTGATTTTCTGATATCTCTGCTACAACTTAAGTACTAGTAAAACCCATCATTATCTACAAAGTTGTACAGGCGCAGGTCATTTGAAATGAAGCAGACTATGGACCAAGTTATTTTCTTTATCAGAGTTGGCTGGAAGTTTGTAAAGTGCTATAGTGCGAGTTGGTTGGTGGGCTCGTTTGTAAGTGCTACAGTTTGGCGGTCCGCTTGGCTATCATTGGTCTCCGGCTGATTAAGTGGCATTGGAAGTATTCATGAAGTACTAATTATTAAGTTATTAAATCAGTTATTAAATGCCATCTTTGAAGATGAACCGCAAAACTGACTCTAGTTTGTGTATGCTGTACACCATCCAGGTGCCGCATTGTCCCCTTGCAGTTAAGTTCCGCCTATTTTTTTCCATCAACATATTGTTATTAACAATGCAAAAAAGTGACTTTTGGATTCCGTGAATTCAATTCGGAATCATAGAAGATACGAATAATTACGGGATCCGATTTCCTACCCGACAATCCGACATTCATTCAGTGGCACACAGTTTCAGACTGAATGTCTGAAATGTTCCCATTTGTATGATTATCGCATCTCACCCCTCTCTATGATGGCAGGCTTTTCACTCTGCCTTCGAGCATGGCCATTTCTAAAGAGTAAGAAACTTTTTTGCCTTTTGAAGTGGTAGGACAACATGTCCTATTTTAAGTAGGGATGTCGTTTATGGTGTGTGGTGTTTCGCCACAGGCGGATCTCAGCGGCTGCACACACACGGAGCTCAGCGGAGTGGAGGAGAGACGGAGAGTTGGAGAGCTGATGACGGCTGCACTCATTGCGTTTCTGTGCATGAAAGCTTCACCTGTGTGACAGCTGATGTAAAACAAAGGATCAGATCGGGCTCAATATAGGTCAAAATAGCCAATTTCAATCAGTTAAAAAAATGCCTTGATTGGCCCCGATACTGATCTTTGAGATTGGATCGGGATATCCCTAATTTTAAGCATACCCTGGCCTTTCTGTTAAACTCCCAAATCTGACCCTTTGCACTCTGAAATGTTGCTATCTGTAGTTTTGTCAAAAATGCAGTTGCATAATTCTAGGAAAGAAGTGGACACTGCATATAGGCCTAGTCCTAACAAGTGCTTAAAGGATCAGTTCACCAAAATAACACAAAAAAACATATTTTATCACTTTCCTCTGCTGTTATAGCTTTGGTTCTATGTGTCCAGGTTTTGACATATGTGTCTCTGAGATTTCTGAGAACAGCAAAGTATTGATCCAGAAACAGTGCAATAGTGCACAGAACACACTGTCAGCAGTTTTCACAGAGCCTATTTCTTCAGTAGAAATAGCATGAATCTTGGCGAAGCAACATGGACATGTATACATTCTATGTATTTATTATAAATATACCTACTAGTACATAAATAAATTCAAGTTTCTTTTTTTTATGTAGTAATTGGCAAGATAGGAATAAAATGTGTTGGCCTTTTTCACGTTGACATGTTGAAATGTAACAGGAGGAAAAGCACAGATGTAATATAATCAAATGAATGATGGCTGAACTCCATTTAGCTGCTTCAGTTTCTGGGTCCTTGCGTTGTGCACGCTGGCACACTGTTACCGCTTACTGGGACTCTTGAATAGAACAGAGCCATTGTTAATGTTATTAGTAACCTGTGCTTTTCCTACAGTTCAATTGCAAGTCAAAATGTCTGCTGGGAAAACGGCTTGTTGAACATGTGTCCACTTAAATATCAGAGCCATGGTGGGGTGTATGCAAAAGGTAATTTGTGATTTATATGATCATGCACTATTTCTGCACATTTCCTGTGCCGGTCAGGTGAACGAGGCGGAGGAGGAGCGCCTCCATAGTGAGCGGGAGCACCAGCGAGTCACACAACTCTGCCAGGACGCTGAGGCTCGAGTCCAGACACTCCAGAAAGCCCTGAAGAAGGTTATCCTCAAATCCAAACCGTACTTTGAACTCAAGGCTCAATTCAATCATATTCTCGAGGTGTGTAGCAGCAGTTTTTTGTACAATATAAAATACATACCAAATACACACCATGTGTTCATACTGCGAGCCACAAGCTTATGATTTTACTTTTTGACCAAGAGTGAGCAGGGACACAAGCTCTGTGTGACACTCCACATGATTTAGCATTTTTTTGATGTTTTGATACTGATGTACTTTACCTGTGGCTAGTTTTAGCTGCAATGTTAATATAGTATGCAAAACGGGTGTGTTGTCATGGATGTGATTTACCTTACAAGCAGACATTTGTGGCTCAGAGGCAGTACAGACTGCTAGTCAAAGCATTTAACCTTCAGTTAATTTCATTTGAATTTTGAAAACATCCCACTTGGCTTGAAGCTTTTCAGCTGCTTTGAGTTGTTTAATTTTTCCAATATAACTTGTTAGGGCCAAGTTGAGAGATCTGAACCAAGTTGAGGGGGCTAAATGGGAAACACTGTGAGCAGAGTAGATTTTGAAGAGCTTTGAGTGTTGTTACGTGATGTATATGTGGTGTTTATATGTGTTCTTCTCTCTTACGAGCTGTGTAGGCCTGTGACATCATCAGCCTAACTGATGCAATCAGTCATAGCTGGTATTTATTAGCTATTGTCTTCAAACTGCTAATGATGATGGTTTTTAAGTAAAGCTGAAAGCCTGAGAATGGAACAATGCCTCTGTCATTTTATGGAGCAACTTTAATCTTAAATGTGTTGAATATGGGTGGATCTCCTGGATTTTGAGTAGAGCTATCATTTTTATTGCTGCTATTCTGCTGCTGCTCAGGGGGAGAGACACAAACAGGAATCCAAGTGATTGCTTAAATTTCGTTTATACAACCTTGTGTTGTAAAATGACAATTAAATGAACCCTTGAACCCTTGCTAAAGTTGCTATGTGTCCGGATGTGTAAGTAAGCAACTGTTTGCCAACAAGTTCAAAAGGCATGACTAATTGTGAATTTATTTGGACGTTGAAGATATAATTTCGAAGATTTTCATTTAAATAAACATCTGGTAAGTCAGTATCTATCGCCGAATGATGCAACACAATGGTGATTGAGCCTATGGCCCACTGAAAAAAGCCCTTGCATTTGCAGTATTACGACCCGGGTGTCGGGAGGGACTTTCCCGGAAAAATCATAAGCGGCGCAGAGTTAGGCTTTTAACAAGGCAACAGACTCGCTCTTCAAATCACCTGTGTGTGAAGCAGCGTACTGTTGTTTCCGGTGTCTGCTGGCGTTGTGAGTAAACGGTTATTATGGCAGGGAAAAAAAAGAAAAGATCAATGACTACAGACGATGAAAGTGAAAGTGAAACTTAAATGAGGTCCAGAATCACACCTGCAATTACTGATTATCGCCATATGTGCCATGAAAGACAACAAAATGAAAATCTTCGAGATTACAACTTTACAAAATAGGATGATAAAGTCAGTGACTGATGATAATATAATTTCAGTCAGGAGTGACTTACTGAAACAGAGACTTAAAGAACGAAGAATTTTTGGAGCTCTAGAGTGTGAAAATTCAAGAGTCATTCAGTATAACTTTCCTAAGCAACAGTCTCATAAAAAACAATTTAAAAAATGTACAAAAATACAATGAAAATGTAAATTAATGCCTTTGGCATAATTGTTTAAGTGTTTTCAACAACATGTAAAAGCATTTTTATGATCCATCCATTTTCTTCCGCTTATGCGTGATCTCATTCTTTTGGTCACTACTCAAAGCTCATGACCATAGGTGAGGGCTGGAACATAGATCGACTGGTAATTCGAAAGCTTTGTCTTCTGGCTCAGCTCCCTCTTCACCCCGACAGTCCGGTACAACGCCCGCATTACTGCTGACGCTGCACCAATCCACCTGTGGACCTCATGCTCCATTTTACCCTCACTCGGAACACTTGAACTCCTTCACTTGAGGCAGTAACTGTTCCACGGCCTGGATGGAATCCGCATTGTTCCTCCTGTATCCGAGGTTCGACAATCGGTCGGAGCCTCCTTTCCAGCACCCTGAAATAAACTTTCCCGTGAAAGTTGAGCAGCGTGATACCCTGATAACTGGAGCACACCCTCCGGTCCCCCTTTTTAAAAATGGGAACCACCACCCCGGTCTGCCACTCCACAGGCACTGTCCTGGACCTCCATGTGACACTCTAGAGGCATGTTAGCCAAGACAGCCAAACAATGTCCAGAGCCTTCAGCATCTCAGGGTGAGTCTCATCCACACCAGGCGCCTTGCTGCTTAGGAGCTTTGTGACTACTTTAGCGACCTCTGCCAAGGATATGGGTGAGGCTTCCCCTGGATCTTCAACTCCTGCCTTCTCCACAGAGGATGTGTTGGTCGGGTTCAGGAGTTCCTCAAAGTGCTCTTTCCACTGCTTGACAATATCCCCAGTCTGGGTCAGCAGTTCTCCTCCCCTGCTGAACACAGCCTGAGCCAAGCCCTGCTTTCCCCTCCTGAGTCGGTTTGCCAGAACTTCCTTGTGGCCAGCCAAAAGTCCTTCTCCATAGCCTCCCCGAACTCCTCCCACACCTGGGTTTTTGCTTCCGCGACCAGCGAAGCCGCAGCCCTCCTGGCCTCCCGGTACCTGTCTGCTGCTTCAGGAGACCCCTGGGCCAACCAAACCCGGAAGGCCTCCCCGAAAGGTCCTTCTTCAGCCTGACAGCTTCCTTCATTGCTGGTGTCCATATTGCAATATGTGATATACTTTTGTCCCAAAACATGGATCTCATCAAATGTCATTCAGTATAACAAAAGTTAAAAGTCATTTTAGACCACATTACATACTGATAGTCATGTGACAATCTGAGGGGACCCTGAGAAGACCCCCGATGACCCCCTGATACAGCAGCAAAGTTAGTAGATCACTCCTAAGTATTTGATAATTTCACCAGTTTGCTCTCTGGTAGCATGTGTAACAAAAGTGTATGTCATTCAGTACAACACATAAAAAGTGTTTTTAATATAAAAAAATTGAAAAATTCTTTATTGTATATGAAAAGTGAGATTACATTTTAGAGGTTAAGGTCATCACTTGACACAGGTGGCCAGGTAGTTGCCTGTTAAGTGTGTTTAACAAAAAAATCTGTCATTCACTATGACAAAAATGACGTTATACCACAATGTCATCCACTGCTGAATGACAAAAGCCATGTTATCATGTGTTTTTGATAATTAAATGAATGTTCAGACAAATGAAACATTTTCACTTTTGTAACAAAGGCAACATTGGCATTTAATTCATTCATTAAAAGTAAATATTATTTGTATTCATAGATGCCATTGTCTAAATATGCTAAATATGCTATAATACTAAACTTAAAAAAAGATTACTTTTTCTGCTGTTAGTTAATTGCAAAGGCTAACCATAAAATGTCTTGCATTTACGCCACTATTTTCAGAATGTTTTTTAACAAAACATTAATGAATTTTATCAGACCGAATTATTTGTTTATTTTTTGTAAGAGAAGCTTACAAAAAGTTAGTTTTTCTTCTTTGTTCATTACAAACAAACACTAGTTATAATGTAATCCCTTGCATAAGTTTTTATATGGATCATTTTTAATGATATTTCAAACATTCTAATTTGCTTTAATGTGTGTGTCTGTGTTATATTTTTCCACACTGGTCAATTGTCTGAATTTTGCAGCATTGCTATGTTACATCACTTATTCCATAGAAATGGATGTTTGTCATTCAGAATAAGTCTAGTCATACGGTCAAACAATGATATTAAATACAAAAATAAAACAAATATTTTATTGACACAAAGACTGATTTACAATCTTGTTTTATGAAGTGGGATTCCTTGAAATACACTTCTGAAGTTTTTTCACTTCTGTTGAAAGTTCTGGTATATCAACATTAACAAATACGAGACGGTAATAATAAAAGCACAAATATATGGTATTTTTAGTCAAATAGATAGTTTTTTTAATTCTTGTGTGTATTTCTGCCCATCTAACTTTGTATATCTTACTAGTTTTGATTATTTAAAGTTTGTAATAAATTCATTATTTGGATAAAGATCATTGTTACACTGAGTGACATTTTCGTGGGGTAAAATTCTCTGAAACATATAAAAAAAAGTCATTATGTGTATTATTTTTAGAGCCAACCATTAAATATGCAAAGGTAACACTCCAAAGAATGAAAATACACTTTTAAACTAAATGTTTTTACATTTTTATTTTTTTTACATTTTCAAAACCTTATCCGTCTTTGATCCATAACCACTAATAGGCTCGTAGGGACCAAACACAAAGATACAGAAGAATAAAACTCTCTACAAGGTAGTTTATTCTTCGGATTGCAAAAAGTACAATCCAAATCTAAGATACGAAGGGTTCGGATTCAGAGTGCAAGACAATGACATTTCTCTCGGCATCAGTTTTTCAACCTTTCATGTTACACTCCTCCTAATGGGTTGGGATATTCCTGATTGGTCCGTAATCAAAACATGGAAGTCACTGAGAGTCTCTGATTGGTTATGAATAGAAGATGAGATTGAATGCCATTACACTTTTATCCACTTGAAGGAGCTATTACACAAGGAAACTTTATTATTGTCGCTAAGCGACACACCTGTCTTTCTGAACTTAATCCTAGACTCCTGCAGGACAGGAGGATCCGGACACATAGATACTGCTCCTGGGAAGAAGACTTTCACTGTCTCTCCCCTGTGATAAAAGGTGCTAATCTGCAAACTTCCCAGGCTCTGCACAGCAAAATGGCTTTGGTTCCCACCATGTTCATGTGTTGCTTTCTGATCATAACTCAATGCTTTCTTTGATCAAATAAACACACATCTAGGACATGCAAATAATATGGATGCTTTGATTAAAAAAACATCTTAGGTTATGAAATTGAATATGTAAAAAAACACAATTTCCTTCAACAAAGGATGAGATGTGGGGCAGACTGATGAGCACAGTGGAAGGACGCCTGGGTGCTGAGTGTGATGTGGACTGGTGGTGAATGGGGTGGAGGCGGGTTGCGTTGATTTGACTGAAATGACAACTGACAGCAGCCGAGAGAGGAACAGTTTTAAACTTTGACAGCAACAAGATGATTGGCTCATGGAGGTCGTGGGAAAATATGATAGGTTTAACTGAAAGAGTGAAATGCCCACAGTTAGCTTATTGAGTTGGAATCAGGAAATTAGATGGAGAAAGAGAGGGAGAGAGAATGTAAATAACGAGAGCATTATTGAAACAGAGACTTAAAGAATGATCAAATTACTTTATTTGATGTGTGCTCATAATGAAAATAAATTCAATCATATGAATAGTCGTTGGTGATTAGACCCAATTGTGACGTCATCTTAAGGGGGTAGAGATGTCATGGGTTGTGCAGAATAACCCCCCACCCCAGTACAAAATATCGTTCCTTACCTTACCAGGCGGCAGCAGATTCTAGATAAATATGCAATATGAAAATTAGTCACAGAAAATGGATGGCTGATTGAACTGAATATAATTATTGAGTTATTATTTCATGAAATGATAAATAATGACTGGAGGTCATAATGAATGAGGTCAGCAATGACTGGGATGCGATGAGTGAGGTCAGCAGTGACCAGGATGGAATGCCTAAGAAATTAGGGTACCTATATGATCTGAATGAATTATATTCTTGGAATGACGTGAATACAAAGCTAGTTTCAGCCATGCAGATAAAATAAAAGTGGGCAATAAGCAGCAATGGTAACCATGAGAACGAGAACACCACCACCATATAAGGACAGTGTTGACGTTGGGGCGAATGTAGGTGTAGGCAGAGGATGACCAATGGCCCAGTTGTTGAAAGGTGGTAGATGGAATGCAGAAGTAGCAGCACGAATGCCCTGAATAAAGCTGAGGGGATAGGCTGTTTTGATGAGGACTTGCACTAAATGATAACTAAACCAAGATTTTGACAAGGGTATATTAAATAAGAAATAGCAGAGAGAGGGAACTAGTAATAGGCAGTGTTGGGGAAGCTACTTTGAAAGCATAGCTTTGCAAGCTACCAGTTACTTCACGCTGGAAGAAGTTGAACTACAGCAAAGCTACCCTCGGGAGAAATCTAGTTAACTAAAGCTACTTAGAAAAAGTAGTTCAAACTACTAAAAACTACTACTACTACTACTAAAAAAAGATCAAATTGACAATGTACATGTGATACAAAATTATAACAAAATATAATACAAAAAAGTCACATGCCAGCAAAAAATACCACTCAACTGAGTTTATTACAAAAAGTGCCCACTTGTTCACAGGTCATACATAAACCAAAAAAATACCCCACTATTCATGGGAAAGTACAGGAATGTCAGCTTTAGTTTTGTTAACAATGTCCATCAGTCAGACACCTGCCTTCCAGAAACTAGAGTCCAGATGGGGGTCTTGCACCACACAGGTTTACTCAGTGAGCCAGGTAACTTCTAAAATAGCATCCAACAACTTCCCTGAACATTTGTTAATAAATAGCAATAATCAATACTTATCACTAACTGATACCTAATATATTCAAATTTAGTTTTACAAATTCAGATTCAAAATATTAAAAACTACCCAAATAATGCATACATTCACAACAGCCAGGATGAAAGAAAAAGGGTTGGTAAAAGGGGGTCCAATTACTGTAGAGACGCAATGGTAAAATAAAATAAAAAAATCATTCATTCCTATTATGGACCAAAATTGTTTGTAGTTTCAGTAGTTAACTGCACAAAAAATGACAAAAAAGTCATTTAACTACTTGAATCACTATGAAAATATGAATGTAGTTGAACAACCAGCAAGCTACTGCAAAATGTAGTTAAACTACTAGTTTAATTACATGTAGATCACTACTCCCCAGCGTTGGTAATAGGTCTGTATTTTAGGTATTTGATCATAGATTTAAAGGGGCAAAAGGGAGAATCAGTGCGAGCCCTGATTATGGAGCAAGCACTTCCGCATTTTAGAATGCTTAGGACAAAGGCTGTAGTGACTATGATGAAAGACCAGATCAGAAAATTATACATCTCTATATGGGTTAAATGAATTAGAGGAAGTTGTGAATTTGCCACTTCTAAGTAATGCATAAAAAGCTAATAATAAGAGTCCAGCACAGTGTCAATGTAAGGAGAAAAAACACCATCTCAGCTATTCTATGCAAAATGGAAAGAGTGATGGGCCGTTTGCAGTCAGGGACAGGAGGAGAAACCTTAGAAATACCTTTCAGAAGTAATTTAATAGCCGGATTAGAAAATAATCTAGGAAAAGAAGTGTCATAACATCTGATGTTGAACTGAATCCCAGCAACCAACCCACGAATGTACCGAGATTTGAAATGGCAAACATCCATGTAGTAACAAATGACAGCACAAACAGTATTTATGTGCAAGATGCTCTCATGTATGTCCTAGCTGACTCCATATATCTAAACATGGTGCTTTGGTTTAGGACAGAGCTAGATATTGGGTAGGTAGAACTTGTGTAGGCACTGAGCTGGCATCTGGACAGATGCTCCGGAAAGTCTGGAAATTAAAATGTGAAAGCGAATCCAGTAGTGTGTTATGATGACCAGGCATGTAAGAGGCCATGATGATGAAGTTGTGAATGACGGATGACCACATGACGCTTCTCATGAAGCGCATGATATCTGTTGATGATGCCGACGACTGTTTGATTATCACGGAGGACTGTGATGCGTTTGTTTCCCATACTGGCGATGGGATGAATCTCATACAGTGCAGATGACAAATCGAGCTGGGAGAAGGAGGGAGGAAAGTGTCAAGCAAACCACTGGCATTGATAGTACCCCCCAAAACCCATGGGTGGAGCAACATCTGTGAAGAACTTCAGTGAATTGGAAGAATGCACCAGCTCATCGTAGAAGGTTTAACTATTCCAGTGATAGAGCAGATGAGACCAACAGCACAAGTCAGAGTGACACCCTTCCTCTAAAGGGATGAGATTGTGTAGATTGGGTATGGAAGACGCCATGTCTAGTAGTCGAGAGATGAAAGAGCACAGTTGGGGAATGATGTGCATGGCAAAGTTTAGATGGCAACTTTTGTTTTGTTACATTTTTCGGCAGCGCAGAAGGACTTCGTGATATCATGGATTCACTGTAGTTTCTTGACTGGGAGGGACGCTTTCATTTTGATGGAGTCAAGTGTGTCGCCTAGGAACCCCAGGCGTGTGTCTGGACCAATAGTTTTTTTTCATCTGACAGGGGGACGCCGAGAGAACTGAAACAATGTTTCAGTTTGAACAGAGATGAGGCTGAGCTGTCGTGTGGGGAATCTGTGAGCTGGAAATCATCCAGCAGATGGAGAATGGGTGGAACCCTGACTTTGTTTAGCAGAATCCAGCAAAGCGACTCGGAAACTAAATTAAATATGCACTACTCCCACTTGATGCCAAAAAGATGCCACTGAAAAGGGTGGACTGAAACTATTGTAAAGGCATCGATTATGTCTACCTTGGGAGAGCCATGTGCCCTGTCCAGCTAGTTTTATTAGTTTAATGCTGTTGTCAACAGTAGCATAATGAAAAGAAAAGGGCTTAGGTGGAATGAAACTATTAACGCTTGAGAAGGGGCTGGAGTGAGGTGTGACAGATCAAAGATAAATATTTTCTTGTGGCTATGCCTATTGGACTAGTATGGAATACTGGAAATGGAGAGGAATCAAAAGGGCCGATAACATATCCATTGTTTACCTCTTTCTCTAACAACTGAAAAACAGTTTAGGTTCTTTTAATGCGGACTAGAGATTTTTTGCCAAGTAATGGATGGGGATGTGATGACCCCGACCTGAAAACACAGAGAAAGACTTGTGAGAAGGTGGTCTACAAACACAGAATCGTGCTGAGAAGACTATTGCAAGAAGGAGAACATTTATTGGTGTGGAGGGATGATTAGTCAGAATGTCTTTGAACCATGACAGTTCTCCTGCCGTGGAGGGACCGGGAGTGAGCGTCTTTGCAACTGCTGCAGACGTGAAGAAAAATGCATTTGGGGAATGTTCAAACATTTTCATTAAAATTATTGCAGATTGGCATATGTTAGAAATGATGCACCAGTCAGCTGTCACTCGAGATTGATTTATGGTATTGATGGAATATATTCCTTCCATATTTGAGATTGAGAATGCTTGCTTTCTCTTAGAATAGACGGAGCAGATCACATCACGGTAGGCAGGAGAACGAGTGCGGAAAGAAGTGTTTCTCCTCTGGCTGAGGAACTTGAGAAGGGCCTGATTTCTTGGTCCTTTGTCGCCTACAAGTGGGCGTGGAGGGGGGACCAGTTGAGCGGATGTATCTTGACTAGGAAGTAGCAAATACTCGGCAGGATCACAGATAGAAGCTTGATCCGCCAGTTTGCAAAGCTGGGAGGGTGAGAGGCCTGGAGCTGGAGTGATGCTGCGATCTTGGAGTTGGGACAAAAGGAAATCTGGCTCGTCTGATGGGGAGCCAACGTGCCGATGCGGCCTCCAACAGAATACCAGTGCTGGGTCGGGATCCGGGAGAGGACCATGGTGGGAATCAGACATAACTTTGCTACAAACAACAAGATACTGAAGAAGGTAAGGAGAGCATTTGCTGCTGTCAGTTGTCATTTCAGTCAAATCGATGCAAATGGCAGAGAACAGTTTTAAACTTTGACAGCAACAAGATGATTGGCTCATGAAGGACGTGGCACAATATGATCTTACTGGTTTAACTGAAAGAGTGAAATGCCCAGCTGATTGAGTTGGAAGCGGGAAATTAGAGGGAGAGAGATGGGGAGAGAGAATGTAAATAATGAATAAGCATGAAGATACTCAGTCTTCCTGATTGAACTTTTGTTAAGCTTCATTGAAGAAAAGTAAAAATCACCAATTTAAAAGCTACTCCATTTAATGTCAAGTGGAAATTTGAATATGTCACTGTGAGCCTTGCTAACTTGCTGTTAACTGTTTTTCAGGAACATAAGGCTAAAGTAGTACAGCTGGAGGAGCAGGTGGCAAAAGTAAAAACACGTTACTCTGTGGCCCTGCGGAACCTGGAGCAGATCAGCGAGCAGATCCATGCACAGAGGGGGCAAATCAGGGCCAGCAGAGGGCGTGCTGCAGTCTGCGGGGGGCGGAGCTCCCCTGTAGGTGCTGAGGCTGAGATCAGAGCCGCCATTGGGATTCACGTCAGTAGCTGTGTGGGAGTTGGCGGAATAGAGAACGACTGGGCAGACGGTGAGAAAACCAGGCTGTGGGTGGAGAGGCACAGAGAGAGTGGCTGGGGCCAGAGGGAGCGGCTGGAGGCGGAGCAGGCCGGGTCAGACTGCATGTCAGTTATCAGCCTTCAGACCATCGCCTCTGACCTGGAAAAGTGTGACTCAGTGGAGCACCTGGGTAACCTGAGCGACATGGGGAGTGTGCTGGGTGACGACAGGGACCGTGACAGGAACCCTAACGAGAGGCCAGTCAGCAGGGAGGTGGTGGCTGAGGGGCCCCAGCAACAGAGGTCCCACCAGGAGAAGGTAGGGGTTAGTAAAGAGAAGCAAGAGAGCTTTATCAAGCAGCACCACAGAAGTGTTAGCCTATAATAGTCAGCAGGAGGAAGCAGATGAGTGAAAATGAGTGAGGATCATGGCAAGTGTGTGATGAGGGATCAGAGAGGAAATTAGAAGGGAGAGAGAAGGTACCCTGACTGAGAGGTGGTAGACTGGCAGGAATGTGAAATGGAGAGGCTGACAGTGATTGACACAACACCGCACTGTAAGTGCAGTTATGAATAGCAGGGAGGGTTGGCAGGTACATTGGCCACACACTAATGAATCTCTGCGTGACGGCAATAAACAGAGAGAGCAGTCCTGCAGAGAGCACTGACCTTCCCTCACATTTGTGCTTTGCAGTGTCTGATCCAGTCTGTTGCTCCACACGCTGAAACCTCAACGACATTGCGTGAAACAAACAGGCTGAGGAAACCTAATCACTGTAGAATAAAAACAGGCAATTTAGAGACAATGCAAACACATGCTTGCGTTGAATTCGTGTCTGTTTTTTAATATCCCCCGCAGACCATTTAAAAAAGTCGTTCTCTGTGACATCTTGACATGATTAGGCCGATCGTGATTATTTGAGTTGATTTATAGCAGAGAGTATATCCTGCGGGTGCAGCAGTGTGTTATGCTGGAGGTCATTTACAGACAGACCTTTGCTGCTTAATTTCAGTGTGTTTATACCCAGTTTAGAATTGTTGTGCCAAATAGCTGATCTGTCATGTAATTATTATTATTATTATTATTATTATTATGACAAACTGGTTTCCAGTGCCTATTTGTCGCATAAATTCTTCATTAAACACACCTCAAGCGTGAGAGTGTAAAACCTTTTTAGCAATACTGTTGAAGTTTTGTTGAATCCATCCAGCTTTTCTAATTGGATAATTTGCATAGAAATGCTTAGATAGAAAAGTGGCTTTGTCTTTCCCGTCCTTCTACAGAAGTTTAACAGTCTTGAACCATCCGTTACATTAGGTCGGCCTACACAACAGTTTTAGAACAAGCTATTAAAAATAAATCTCTGTGCAGCAGAGTGAGAGGTGAAAAATTGTTTCAGAAAGCGCACATGAACCAACTATTCAAAGATTAATTGACACTCCTTTGCCAACGACAACATGGATTTAGGCCTAGTTGCAAAGCCAAACACAACAGCACAGCTGTGTGGCATAAAATTAACAAAGAAGCAAATTAAATTGTTAATTGTAATTTGTATGACAATTAATTGTCAAGTAAAATTTCAGGATTGTGACAGCCCTAGACATGGTATCAGCTTTTTGCTTTTGCTTTTTGCTTTAGAGGTGGACAAATATGTTTCCTATTTAAGGGGTAATTCAAGATTTCACTCTTAAAAAGTGAAGGGTACGTGTATTTCCTATAATGTTGAACTGTTTAATATGTACAAATGTTATGTCACTGCAGGTTTTGAATTCCCCATCTGTACAGAGGTGGATGATACCGACTGGCCAGTATCTGACTTTCATTAAAAGTCCAATATCAGCCCCATATAAACTGGAAACTGATATATCAGTGGAAACCTTAATTAAGTAATACTAGTAATAAGTTTACTTTAAATTAAGCTTATTTGTTTTAACCCAACAGGAAGCAAATGTTTTTTTTTTTTACTTCACACATTACATTAGTTACTATATGTAGAGGCAGTGAAAGGTGAAACAGAAGGACTTGAACTTATGACCCAAACTGTATTGTGTGTATACTTTATTTTGCAAAGCTGTACAGTGATTTCATTTAAAAGTGGGTTTACGCAACTGCCTCATGTTTGCACTTCTTTCTTTCTTTAAGTATATTTAATGACTTCATACTAAACCTTGGTTTACAACTTTGCCTTAGGAAACATTGCATGTGTATGTAAACTGTTTGTTCAGAGTGAATGTACAGTTTCAAGATAAACAGATGTATAATACTGCTGAGCATCAGATATGTACCTTATTTAACCTCCAAATGCTATTTTAGGAAACTTGATTTTTAAAAAGTTACATATTTAACTAATTACTGTGTTATAATAGGGAGGATATTGATTGAGTTTTTATAGTATCCCAACATTATTTTCACAACAAAGCGTGCAAGTTCATATATATATATATATATAAGTATATATATATATATTTATATATATATATATGTATATGTATATATATACAGTGGTGGCCAAAATTGTTAGAACACTTGACATATTTAAGAGGTTTCAGTTGTTTTTGTTGAATTGGCCATTAAAATACCCGTAAAACAAATGAAATATCTACAAAGTCATCATTATGCTCTATAAACCATAGAATAGAGCCATCATAAGGAGATTTAGGTCATTTTCCTTACAAAAAACAAGCTAGGCCTATTTCACTGTCAATGTCACACAATCATGTTCCTTCACAGAAGAAGCCAAATTACTTGTGTAATCATTGTCAGGTGTGATCGTGGTTAAATTGATGGTGAGGCAAGAGTCTTAGGACACAGCTGAGTGATTCTTTTGAATGTACAAGGCCTATCCTGCTCATTAAGTGATTGGTAACATCAGGGTTTTGTCACTCAGTCCACACCACCAATTGGTATAAATTCAAAGCCTCTAGAAGTAGTCTTGAAGCACATGTTGCTCTTTGAACATGGCTAAGTTGAAGAAGGAGCTAACGAGTGAGCAACGGGTTNTATATATATATATATATATGTGTATATATATATATATATATGTGTATATGTATATATCCCTCCAGCGTGTTCTGGGTCAGGCCACCACGTGCCTCCAGAACAGCTTCAGTGCTCTTTGCCAAGTCTGTGGAACTCTACTGGAGGGATGAACACCATTCCGCCACAAGATATTCCCTCATATGTATATACAACCTTTATTTAATCAGGTAATCTCATTGAGATCAAGATCTCTTTTGCAAGAGAGACCTGAGTACAGCAGATCTTGTCCTAGTGTACATGGACCGTTTATATACACACACACACACACACACACACACACA